>JAKZAN010000303.1:0-50000 GCA_023053545.1 Lepidurus packardi
CCCAACCCCAACCCCAACCCCAACCCCAACCCCAACCCCAACCCCAACCCCAACCCCAACCCCAACCCCAACCCCAACCCCAACCCCAACCCCAACCCCAACCCCAACCCCAACCCCAACCCCAACCCCAACCCCAACCCCAACCCCAACCCCAACCCCAACCCCAACCCCAACCCCAACCCCAACCCCAACCCCAACTCCCGATGGACCTCTTGAGGTTGTTGATCTTGTTGAGGATCTCTATTTCTTCGTCGTTCTTCATAGGAGTTGGGAGTTGCAGATCGGACTATTCCAGAGAACACAGAACAATTGATAAAAATGATCTATCGGCAGTGGGTCTTTCTTCTAAAATATCGATACACCATCTTTCCTTCCATGCTTTACACATACAATAATGCCAATCATTTCCTCTCTTTGAAGTCGTCCCACAGTGATTTCATGTCTCCACAGATGCTTCCCTGCAGCTGGGAAAACATGCTATATTGTCTCCTCAGCTTCAGCCCCACTTCTTTGAACAGCCGTTCGTGCTCTTCCGCCACTTTCCCGTTGATATATGCATATTGGTACCGTAAAACTCTACACCATAACCATTGAAGCAATGTATTCTTACGTCGGATTCCTACTCGGCACTTCCACCCCCACTTTGAACTATTCGAGTCTTTTCGATGTGTAGGCGTCGCCTGTCTCCTTGTCGCTACGCCTCTCATAGGCATCACAGATGGCCTACTTGATCTTCAGAATTTCCCGAAGAGTGCCTAGATTCTCCTTTTCGAACTTAAATCGGGGTTTGATTTCGCTTTAAATGACTCTTGCTTGAGCTTTGAACAACCCACTCCACTATTTGTTGATCTCCGAGATACTCTTATAACTGACCTCCAAAGAAGGAAAAGCATTGCAAGATACACTCGTATTGAATGATCTGGTGGCGGACTCTAACTCACTGAACACATCGCCTAGGTCGGAGAGTGTGCGCGAGCACTGCTGGATGTTGGCGATGAGTTGGTCGTGGAGTTGTCTAGCCTTTTGGAAATAAACCTCAGTAAGGCCAACGAAGGCATCGACTTTGGAGTTATACTAAATTTGTTTGGCTGTGCAGTTGAGTTCCACAACCCCTGATACAGTGGTGAGACCCTCGATAGCTTTAATTCGACTGATTTTTTCGTACTCCTAAAAGCTTCCAAGTTGATGAATGAGTCGATTTAGTTACCTTGAACTTCTTCTTCAAATGGTCGAGGTCTTTGAGCGTCAGAAACTCTTCGATGACTCTGCAGTTCTGGTATTAATCGCACAGCAGTAGGTCGTTCAGAAAACACTCCAGGAAATACTTCTGCTTCTTGATCACATCGGGCTCCGTTTCCGACAGTCGACTGTTTTTCTATAGGTGCGGCAGTCTTAGGGTCGGGAAAATCTTTCGCAGCAATGTCCGTAGAGATTCAAAATCTTTGTACCGTCTCTTTACTTCAATGTTCAGTGGGCTCGATCGCACGTGGTAGAGCACATAATCTGGGACGAACATGTTGGTCGACACCACTTCATGATTTACGATACTGACTTCCACCTTTGCATTGACCAGCAACGACCTTGCAGTTGCCTTGTTGCAAGATATCTTCTCTATCATCTATCCAGATGACTTCTGTGTTAGATTCGGAACAGAGTTGACGACAGGCACTGGAATATCGGGTTTTTTCTCAGGGATGGGTACTTGGATGGGTCCTTGTTGGGGTTTCGGAGCAGGTATAGATACAGGTGCTGGTTGGCGAGGCTGGGTAGTCGGCAAGGCTGCAGGAACAGAGACTTTGTTATTGGTGTCCACAATAACTCGCTGTTGTGGGTTATTCATGAGGTGGTTGACGACTTGCGGAGGCAGCTTCATCTTCTGCACAGCACCTTGCGAAGAGACCGCACTAGTAGGGGGGGTGGAAATAGGCTGGGCGGCATTTTACTTAATTTTCATATTTCGGAACATGTCCCCCTGCGACAAAGTTGGTTTCGAAAGCGTAGGCGCAGATACGGGAATGATTTTTATGTTGTTAGTCGACACACTCGTAGTAGGAGGACCAAGGAAGGCTGAGCTCAGGAAGTCCAGGTCAAGGGAATTCAAATTCGTAGCTTTGGCTTCGGGTAGAGGAAAATTGAAGTCTGCAGGACTACTGATGTTTGGCGAGCTGGTGGAAGGGAAATCCCAAATATGTGTTTTGGGAGGTGAAGAATTTGGGCTGGCCTTGAAAGGGTCTTCAAATGTTGCTCCAGCAGTATAGGATTGGGCGATCATATTGTTATCAGTACCATGGGGCTGGATGGCGCACTGTTCAAATTCGTCGTCTTCGCCGTTGGCTTGGTGCTCAGCTTGGTTTCCAGAATGTTTAGTTCGAGTGAATTGAGAGACAAGCTAAAATGTGAATATGGGATCGATAAGGAGTGTTTGTTACATCGACGAGTTCCTTGAAGGACCACTAGTCGATATCGACGTTGCCCTGGACATCAAGGCAGTAGTCAGTGAACTCTTCAGGGTCGAAGTCCTTCTCGATGATTTCTTGGCGAAGGTACTGCTGTTTTTGGTTCCTCAGTTATTATAGGGTATCCATTGGTGTTAGAGATTTAAAAGGGGGGATATTATTGGATTATGGGGACCTGTTTGTTTGAGTGCTGAGTGGATGTGGCCAGGTTCTGAGATTTTAAAGTACTGGAGAAATGACCAGCCCCAATATATGAGTATAATCTAGGACTATCCGGTATTGTCCCTCCTTTAGATTACTATTTTACTATCCGTGAGTAAAATTCACCTGTTCCGATAAAAATGTATCCATCCTTTTTGAACATCATACATCCCAAAAGTAACAACCACACTATTTCTGAAAGTCTCCTTACCTATACTTTAATACCCACTCGCCTCGAAGACCCAGTGCCATGCCTAGTTTCGACTGAATCATCTTAGCTAAATTGCAGGCTGCTCACCCAACGACCACCAATAAACGACTGTTAAATATTATAAGGAGTATATGACAGGCTTTTATAGCTGCGGAAACCACAAAAAAGACGATAAGTTGTTGTTGGGAGAAGGGAGTCGGGGAAATAGTTGGAAGAAAGAAGCTATAGGCAGGAAAAGTATGGAGGAAAGTAGAGATCTAAAGGAGTAAGATGTGAGGTAATGGAGGATAAAGACTGAATGAAAAGGCGGAAGGAAGGAAGGGTGTGAATGAAGGGTGGCAAGGCCAAGGACAGCTTAAGACCATCAGTTGTGGGAAATAAATAATTATTAATAATTAATATATTTCTTTCAAACCTCCACATCCCCAGAGCACAGGACTCCCAATAATAACCTCGCAGCCAACCCCCACCAATAAAATTAACCCATGTCCATACAAGGAATCCGCAGAATCCGCGACTCCAAGTACTCTGTCCCGGAATCCTTCCCCTTTCGCTTCGGCACCCCTTCAGATCTCCCCAAGAAAGTCAAGCATTCCAGTGAAGTAACAATCAGACTCTCCTTCATTTCACTCCCTTCAAAACCACAGGTCCCCCCCAAAAAGAAGTTCGACATCCTCAAAGATTTTGGGCACACGCCTTCGACGACCGACCGCACCCATCGCAAGACGGGTAGTCTGGGCTTCAAAGACAACAAGGACTACTTCGAACTGATGAGTTCCGAACTGTAAACAGTCTTTTTCATATCTTATTCCTTTCCCGTCTTATCAAGGTTTATATTTTTCCCTTATTGTTTCCCAATCTTTTTCCTTTTAAACCAATATCCTCAACCCCCACCCTTTAGCCATATTGACATCCCCATCCACACCCTCAAACGCAAGGAACGACCATTAAATGCCGGATCCATATCTTCCCGCCAACAACAACAACGGGACTCTCCTTTTATTGACCGAGTGGGCTCCCGCATGGAGTCCGAACATCTAGAGCGAAGGAACCCTGCCCCTCCGTCTGTTCAGATGATGACCTCGCCGCCTGTTTCGAAGAACAATTATGTGTTGGAGTATGTGGTAGGGAAGGGCGGGTTCGGCAAGGTTTGGAAAGTGAAATAGAAGAAGACAGGACAAATATATGCGATGAAATAGATGCTGAAGATCAAGATCATCAACAAGAAGTCTGTCAACTCGGTCATGAACGAAAAGCAGCTCCTGGAAAAGCTCCAGCATTCCTTCCTGGTCAACATGAACTGCTCCTTCCAGGATAAAGAAAATCTCTACCTCATCATGGACTACATCAATGGCGGTGATCTCAGGTACCACATAGGAAATCGCAGGCGGTTCACCGAACCTGAGTCTAAGTTCTTCATCGCTTCCATCATCGTGGCTCTCCAGTACCTCCACCTCAACAACATCATCCACCGAGACCTGAAGCCTGAGAATCTGGTATTTGACGACCAGGGCTACCTGCGCATCACAGATCTTGGGGTGTCGCGGGAATGGCGCGTCAACAATGCTTCAGACACAAGCGGCACTCCAGGGTACATGGCGCCGTAAGTGATCTGCAAAACAGATCACTCTTTCCCTGCAGACTTCTTCGCAGTGGGAGTGATGGGATATGAGTTCATGATTGGAAAGGTAAAAAAATAAGTCTCACTTTTGGCCGTACAGCCCGAATCCTATGACTAACTAGCTGGTTTATTTTAAGATTAAATGCAGATATGCTTTCAGGATATTTGCAGCCAGCATGTCTATATGGGCAGCTAGTGCCCCTTATTCTTCTCTATTCCCAACAACTTATTACCGCACAATTCTCGTTATCTGATTTTCTAGAGGCCCTATGTTGGAAAAAATAGAAAGGAAATTAGAGACCAGATTTTGGCCAAGCAGGCCAAGATTGATGAACCTCCTATCGGCTGGTCCTTTGAGGCTGTCGACTTCGTCAATCGGCTTCTCCAGCGCAGACCCCAATACCGTCTCGGAGCCAACGGCATCTCCGAACTAAAAAACCATCCATGGTTTAATAGTTTCGACTGGAGCGCCCTCCAGAAAAAAACCCTGAAGTCACCCTTCCGACCACTGGTAATTATCACATTCTTAGATTTCCCTGCCGCTGGGCCACTAGAGCATAGAATAAGACTATGAGAATTACAAGGAGTGCATTTCTGAAGACACAATCATCGAGGATGAGATGTAATCGAAATTACTACTGAGAAACCCCGAAACCCAAAAGCTTTTCGAAGGATACGAGTTCGATGGCAACCTGGGCAACAACAGCCAGAACATCAACGGCGGTTCTTCGATAGTGCGTCGGAAACACTCTCAGATCCACTCGGAGACGACCAATCTGAACTTGACGAACTCCTACGTGGGGGGCAATCAGACTGAGTTCGATAACTTCGTGCGGCAGAAGAGAGGAGACACGGGCAAAACAGGAGGGAGGTGAGAAACTTAACAAAAGAGTTTTGAAGAAAATACGGTTGTAAGCAAAGGATGATCGATAAAAAAGTGTTGATATCAATTTTTATGTATTTAAATTTTAGGGACGTCAGGCCTTCTGACTTTCAGTAAGCGTGTCGTATGGGGCTGGTCAATTTCTTAGGGATTGGTACTGCAAGGAAGGTTACAGTTTTTTATTTTACCGAATATTCGGATTGATAAGTAATTGTGGGCGAGATGTTCTTCGGTTATGGATTTAAGGGCTGTGCTGAGTGTTATAAGCAGAGAGTGGCGACCCTAATTTCTTCAGACGCAGTGTTCTGGCTATTTATTTAGTGCTGGGCAGGCGATCCATTTTAATTTTATTCCACACACCCCACAACTAATCCTCCCACCTTTACATTACTTTTTAGCACTCATATCTCATTCTCCTGTTCTTGAAACCTACCCTTCCAAAACAGTTCCTCCTAAATTCTTCTACCCTCGCATAAACAGCTCCATCTACTATGCTGCGCTTCTCAAAAACTGACTCCCCAGCACAGCCCCACCCTCCCATCTCGTCCCCTCCACCTTCTTTCCCCAGCCGAAACATCATAATCGTACGCAACACAAACCCTCCCAACCAGCCTTCCAATAACAACCCTCTCCTTGCCAGCCCCGACCGTCGACTGCGCAACTCCCTCCGTCGTGAAGCTGATGGCATAATGCCTAACAACCGCAACGAACACCGGCTGTTCCCTTCAACTATCAGCGAACTTGGTCCCGATCGAATGCAACGTTCCTTCAAGGGTGCTCGGGAATTGAAAAACATGAAATCAAGCCAACTGAATAGCCATTTGACAGAAAAGCTGGAACAAATCCGCAACAAATGCATGAAAGACAGAGATTCAAAGGTCAGCATCGGCAAAGGCCTGATTTACTCCAAATAAGATGCAGAGTCCGAGCTCAATGAGTCCTAAGACCTCGACGACGCCAACACAGAGAAGAACGTCAATGCCAAGGCCTATATGCGCAGAAGCAAATACTCGAATCGCCCGGCTACCATATTCTTCCACTATCCTAAGTCTTGTGGTCTGCCTGCGCCTGCCCCAGAGATCGAGAGAATGCTAATACCCATCGAAGGCAAATGCGAACTAAAGTACAAGCTCGCAGGACAAGAGTACAGGTGCATAATCAACACACTTGAGTATAATGGCTTCACCCGGACCGACAGCTCACAATGGAATATTTTCTTCGATATTACAGGTACAATGATGGATACGCTGGCGAACATGAATCGGTACCAGAAGATGAGCCACTTTCCGGGGTGCTGGACACTGGGCCGCAAGGACTACATGTGGAAGGTGCTTCACAAAGCCAAGCGTCGTCTGCCGATCCACTACGACTTCGTGCCGGCAACCTATATTTTCCCGAGCGATTTCGACCGATTCGAAATGATCAGAGAATGTCAGAGTAAGGACCATCTGTGGATCATGAAACCCTCGAACTCGGCTTGCGGGCGGGGAATCAAGATGATTACCAAAGACACGAAGATCAAGAATAAGAAGGATTACCTGGTGTCGGAGTATATCCGGAACCCCCACCTCATTAACGACTTGAAGTACGACCTGCGAATTTACATCTTCGTGACCTCCTACGACCCACTCCGAATCTATATGTTCAACGAGGGTTTGACACGGTTCGCTACCCACAAATACTCCACCAAGGTCAAAGAAATCAAGAAGCGGTTTATCCACCTCACCAATTTCAGCGTCAACAAGCACTCGAAGAATTTCGTGAAGAACGAAAATACAAACGAGGATGGCAAGGGCAGCAAGTGGTCGCTGACCGCCCTCAAGAGTCACTACGAGGCCAACGGTATCAACTCGACTGAAGTAACAATTCACCTTTTCATTCCTCTCTTATATTCGTAGCTCTTCGATAAAATTAAAGACATCATCATCAAGACCTGCATTTCTGCCGAGCCTAGTATGCTCGACATTCACTCCAAATCCCAATAGCGCAGGGCCTGCGGGTTTGAACTCTATGGTTTCGACATCTTAGTCGACAGCAACCTGAAGCCGTGGCTGATCGAAGTCAACGTGTGTCCAAGTCTGAGTTCCTCTTCACCGATGGATCGGCGCATCAAACACACACTTCTCACAGACATGCTGAACTTGGTTGGCTTATAGTATTTTGACAAAAAGAAGTTCGTAGACGAGACTAATAAGGAGAAAGAGAAGGTGTTGCTGGGGAAAACTGATAAGAAGACCTTTTCAAAGAACATAAAGGCTCTGGAGGATCTGAACATAAAGAACTGCGTAGAGTTGCTGAGTCCTGAAGACTGGATGATCTTGTTCGAAACGGAGGAAGAGCTGGGGCGACGGGGTAACTTCGAGCGCATCTACCCCACCAAGAACAATGTAGACACTTACCTGCCACTGTTTGAGATACCGCGGTACAACAACCTGATGGTATCGAAGTGGATGAAGAGTGAGAAGAACTTCCTGAATCTTCTGTATTGAAGGTGCACCTTAATAATATCGATGCTTTTACAACTGAAACCATAAGGGGAGGGGTGACGGTGCTGCATTTTGTTGAAGCGTTGAAGCAAATAGAAGTTAGTGTTCGGGGTGTTAAATTAGTGATTGGGAGTATGAAATGTGATTAGCACAAACAAGGGTTAGGCAGAGGGTAGAGTTTCTTATACTATTGTGGCCAACGAATTGAAAAGACACAGGAAAACTGGGACTCTAAAGATACAGTGGGTAGTCCATTAATGATGCCTGGGTACTTGTTTATCGCTGAATGGAATATAATCTGAAGCAAAAGAGTGTTCATACAGTTTCTGCACAGCCATAATCATATAAATGCATAACCCGTTCGAGATTATCGCTGAGCACAGTCCCAGGCCCATGCACAAGCTCAATGAAGAACAGCCCAACGAATTAGATGCGAACCCCTAAAAACTCCAGAGCAGTCCCGAATAAATGGTAAATATGTTTTTGAAGGAGATTTCCCATTCCCATTTAAAATCTAACCTTTATCTTGTCTGGGAAATACACGCACATATTAGCCTCTCAATCTCTCTCTCCCTTGTCTTTTATCTACTAAAATATATATCTTTTCATCTATTTTTTATCCATCCAGGATCTCAAACATCGCAAAATGGACGGCGATTCCACCAACCTCCTCGAGTTCAGAACCACCTACAAGAGTTTCTCACGCTTACTCTTCAACGTTCTTGTCGTCTGCTTCGGCTCCCTCTTCTTCGGCGCCTCCCTCTCCTATATGTCAGCAATACCCATCCGCCAAATCGTACTTGGCTTCGGCCTCAATATGTCAGACCACAATGCCGACGGTCTCCTTTCTGGCATCATTCCTGTCGGCGCTGGCGTAGGCGCAGTCCTCAGTTCTCTTGTCACTCAGAAGCTATCACGAAGGTAATAACAAATCATCTCAACACAGTATCTCATTTCGCCAACCTGACTGTACGTAGGAACTCCCTTTTATTCACAGCCGGCCTCTCTATTATCGGTTCTGGTCTGACCCAGATTACACATTTCGCTCCTCTTTTTGTCGGCAGAACCATCCAGGGATTGTGTGTCGGACTCTACAGTGCCATCTGTCCTCTGATCGTTAAGGAGTTGTCGCCTATCGAGATCTCGGGCAGATTGGGTGCTCTGAACCAGTTAATGATTGTCAGTGGTATTGTTTTGTCTGACTTCATGGCCTTGGCTGTGGACAATGACTATGACAAAATTCATAACACTATTGACCCTATTTGGAGAATCATCTTCTTGATTCCTGGGGCCATCGCAGTCGCTCAGATCCTGCTCCTGGCTCTCATCTACAGAAATGAAACACCTCGCTATCTTCTAGAAAAAGGTAAATAATTGATTCTTATGCCATATGCAAATGTTATGGGGCTTAGGTATGAGAACCGAGGCAAGATAACTCATCGAGGAGTTGTATCTCCCCGAATATGTGGACGACATCATGCGTGATAAGGAGTACGAAACCCAATCCAAGGAGTCAACTGTCACTGCCAACCACGGTTCTGTCTCCAAAGCTACCACTCGCATCCCTATATTCGTTGCTTTTGACCTTGCCCTGCTCCAGCAAATGTGTGGCGTCAATGTCGTAGTCATCTTTGGAGGTCAAATCCTCTCTGGAGCTACCGATAATGTGTCCCTAGTCAAGTGGCTCCAAATCCTGCTCATTTCAACCCAATTTGTGGCTTGCTTCATCACTTCTATCATCCTGAAAAAGGTGGGGAGAAAAACCCTTATGCAGCTCGGCACCTTGGTCTGTGCAGTCATGCTAGCAATGATCGGTACCGCTTTCATGCTTGAAAAAGGATCTACTGCCCAGACCATCCTGGTCATCACTGGACTATACGTGTTTATGACAACTTTCGGATTAACACTAGGTCCCGTGGTTTGGCTGTACATTCCCGAGGTTGTGTCGCCCAACATCGTACCTTACACAACTCTTTGCAACTGGGTGGGTGCCAGCATCGCTGTTATATTGTTCCCAATTTTGGGAGGGTAACTGCCTACAGTCGGACCGCTGTACTACTTCTTCGCAATTTGGTGCGGCGTATTCTTGCTGGTCAATCAGAAGTACATGGTTGAGACGAAGGACAAGACAGAGGAAGAGATCCAGAGAGACTATTTGAAGCTTTCCTGATTTTTGATATTTATAGGGTTTGAGTTTCTGTGGCTTGTCAGAATAAATGTTATTTCAGATTTTTCACCAAGCATTCCCATCTCCTCAGTAATAAACCGTAAACTATAAGCTAATAACATGACTATGAACCCGCAGAAGGCGCGCAGAGTCAGGCTGACTTTCACCTCGGTGGGCGGCGAAAGGGGAGTCAACGAGTTCCAGTTCAACCCTCTCGTGAATCTGGTAAATTACAAACGCGCAATCGAGTCGGAGTTGAAGATCGACCTGTACGGAAGAAAGCTACGGTTCTCGTACCAGAATAAGATGATTAACTACTTGTACGAAATCCTAGACAAGAACATTTAAGAACCGATACCAATCAATGCATTCTACGAGTAGTTTGGCGGCTGATTACTTGCTTATTCCCTCTATGTTATTGCAGTTGGTGCTTATTGTCGTTCAGCAACCCTGCCCCACTCGGCCAAATCTATCCAACTGTTAAAAAGCATTAGAAAACACTGAATAGACATATTTGTTACATCCTCTCATGAAATCAGGGAAATTATCATTTTAGTGTCCAAGTTGCTCAGCAGGTTCTCCTCAGTGACTTTCTTGCGGTGTGCCATGTAGAGTAATGCGTGCAGCTCTTTCTTCTCCTACTTGATGGCAACCGAGAACTCCTTTGCAGACAGAGCCATGTGCTTCTCAGCAATCCCAAACACTTCCTTGGCTCTGTTGTCAAGTTTGTCCAGTAAATTCTGCAGGGGTTCTTTCCATTCGGGACAGTATTCCATGAATGCCCTGTGCTCCTGCTTCACTATCAACTCAATCAGGAACTTCATATTCACAGTATTATGGAACAATGGGCTCGCAAACCCAGCAAGCAAGTATCTTTCGCTTTTTACCTTCAATCTCCGGAAATGTTTATCCACCATTACGTACCCTTCTTGTTTGCGTGGATCCAGTTCTGCGCAGAGCTGCGCTACCTCCTCGATGGTCTTAGGCTATGAAAATGAAGGCTCCACAACTCTCCAGTGATACTTTTGTTCGTATTCCTGCAAGTCCCACTACTCCTCAAAGGGAGGTAGATTGCTCCTGCAACCGTGCAGCATCAGTTTATCCTGTGCGTGGTTGACTACGATTAGGTGATTGACGCACATCATTTCGAATATAAAGGTCTTGTGATTGTCGTCGGAATCGGGTAGAGAGTAACCACTGGCATAGAAGATTCGCCAAAATTCGTCGTTGAATCCTGTAACTGTCTCATCTTTTTGGAAGCAATAGGTTCCGGCTCCGTCAGGCTTATTTGTGGAGGCCACATGCCATTGTCCATCGAAATAGTACATGGTCGCAGTCGACCCATCCAGTTTCTCGTATACTCGACTCCCTTATAAAATAAATTCCTTAGCATCGGAGTACTTAGAGTCGTTGTAGTCGAAGAATTTAAGATACGGGAAGGCAACAATTCGGTAATCCTCATTCTCATCCACGATTAGACCGCGACATTCACGGGCTATATTGTAAGAGAAATTAGCAGTAATCTGGTAGTGCAGCTGGATTAGATTGGGGTATTTGCAGTGTCGTTCTACCCTGATCCTAAAGTCATCCTCAATAAACCTAGTGCCGTGTTCCCGCAGATACTTTTGGGTGTTTGTAGTACCCTTCTTGAGTAGCTCTTTGATATCTTCCTGGTATTGCGTCTTATCGAGAGGCTAAGTGCGAGCCTCAGACCCACGTTTGGTTACAGTCTTGTCTTCTTGAATTGCGTTGTGTCTTACGGTAGGGTATTTGACCCTGAATTGCTTCCCATACTCCTCGAGTTCTGACATGTAGTGTGAACATGCCATCACGGGAGGGTTAAATTTATTGGACAGCAAATCTGACTCCATCTGTTTCCAAAGACCCAGCATCCTCCGGTGATCGAAGATGCATCCCTTTTCGGCGAACTGCGCGTAGTAGTCATAGAAACGCCACGCCATGTGCACACACTTCAGAGCCTTTCTCATATTTTTGAACTCCGATACGTTTCTCTTTGCTTTGAGGATCGACTTATAAACGTGTTCGGTGGTCTTCTAGCGCAGACGCATCAGATCAATCGCAGGAGGCTAGATTCTCCTGATTAGAATAACCCCAGGGGTTGTATTGTAGAGTGGCTCCAACAGACTAATATCATTCTGGGCCATCTCCTTCGCAAAACTCCGCTTATCATATAGAGCGATATCAGACTAGTAGATTTGCACTAGTGCCCCATCGATTTCAACTTCAGTATCGTAGACCATTACATAGTCGTAGTCGGAGTCCTCATTTTAGAAGCCTCCAGCGCGAGACCCTCTAAGCACCAACAACAATACCTTTTCCCTATCAAGTTGAGCTTCTCGGCATATCTCTTCGGGAGTCCGATACAAAATAGACTTACCCTCTACCTACTCCGTTACTCCCTTGCCACCGGAAATATGCCATTTTGCAAGTTTCAAAGCCGCCAAGGCATCTTCTCTAGGATTGTGAGCACCATACTGAATCGGCATGTTGATAAGCTTGAGGGCAAGCTCTTTGAGTTTAGATTTGAAGGGTAAGCCTCTCCGGTGTGGAAAGAGAACGAGAGTGTCTATGAAATAAGAGTGTTATAGCTGCAATGCTTGCATATCATTGCTCAAATCGTGTCCGACCAGCACTTTATTGTTAAGAATCTTCTTGATTTCAGGAAGATGATCACTCAGGAGACATTTTATATCTTTAAAGGATGCTTTAGTAAGACCTGTGATGCGGGTACGGTAGTCGATAACGTTGCCGATAGGAGCAAACCTTTAGTAGAAAACTGATTCATAGTTTTAGTTGACGATAGCCAGAGATACAACTTCCTCGCCTTGGTCAGTTTGGATCATTTCACAATCAAGTCCCAGGAGTCCATTAGGCTATTGAGTTGGAGTGAGGAGGCAACAAGGAGGGTAACCAAGTTGAGCTCTTGTTTTTGTGGAAGTGAGATAAGAATTGAAGTGCGTGTCCCCGATGTGGGTAAGAAGTCTGTAGGTGGTTGGATTGTCCTTCTCCATGGATTTTTATTTGGATGTAAAAGAAATATAAATTAGTATGACAAGAGGAAGCCAATGTTAGTAGATACTGAGCTTAGTGAGTGATCTGTTGAATTCCAACTATGTATCAGTAATTGTAGAGCAAGTGATGATTGCTATTTGGGACAGCTACCAGATATGTGAATCTCAACTTAGGCGATCAGAGGCGAGTTGATAGTGGCATATGATAAGTTATTAGTTGCAGAATCAAATAAGACAACCCCCGTCTGAATAGTTTTATTCTCATCATTCTATTCTTTTCCTCAACTAGAATATAACATCTAAACTTATTCCCCGATATCCCCATTCAACCATGGACACCCTTGATACCAAACCCATCCTACAAATCCTCAGCCACTCCCGCCCTCTCACTGACTCGGATATCAAAATACTCGGTAATTTCATGCTATCTGTCTGGCTCCCCAAATGGAAGACTACCTTTGACATACCAGAATTTGTCGCCAATCTCACCTATCTCTAGTTCCTCGACGACTCTGTCATCTTCTAGGAAAACTCCAAGATCTAGCACGTCATCTTCCTCGTGTAAGGCGTTATCAACTTCTACCGAAAAACTGAAGCATCATCCCTCACCAATAAATTGCAATCGTCTCCAGACCAGGTTTATCAGCCTGAGAAACACAATCCATAAAAATAAGCCACTGAAATTAATCTACAGCGTAAAGGCAGCGGTACTTCCCCCTTGGTCAACAATAAATCATCCTAAGAAAAACTGCAGTTTAAGACATTGGTTCTTGATAGCCAGGAACAGAATTCTGAGCTAAACCCGTCATATGGGGAGTTCGTGAAGCAAGTCGGAGCACCCACTTGCATTGGTTAAAATATTTTTACGAATTCTCTGATTCGACACTACACCTGTAAAAGTCAGGGCCTAGTCAAGTGCTGCGGAATACCCTTTTCGCTAGCTAGGAAAATATGTGCTGATCTTGTCCAAGAGAACGCGGATTTCGATCGGAAGATGGCTGATTACCTTGGGTTATCGCTTGCCGCCGTGTCAAAGTACGAGCTCTATCGATACTTGAGATTCAAGGAACTGCCACTTCGTTCTAAATTGTTTCAATAGGGCGAGGCCAAAAGGGAAAAAAGCGTCATTTACCTAGTTCTCACAGGAGAGGTCAAAATGTCCAAGTTAGTGCATACCAATAATTCTCAAGATAACTCAGCACAGGCACCCTTGGGCCAGCTTCAGCCCAGCCCCACAAAAACAAACAAATTAGCCAAAGTAAGCTGGAGCTATGTGCCTAAAATCATGAAAGACTAACATCTGCTGAACTTGGGAAGGTTTGACTTTTTGGGTGTTGAGATCCTTTTCGGCGAGTAATATCTGTACAACTACAGTGTAACTACTTCGGCAGCGACTTTCTTTGAGTTTTATGCTAAGGATGTGGAAGCCTTTCCTGCTGAGTTTGCGAGTAAGTTACGGGAAGCCCATCAATCACATAACGCAGCCCTCACCAGAAAATGTGAGTCACATTCCATCATCCTTAGCAAAGGACTCCTGTTGAACCAGAGCCTAGAAAGAAATCTCTCGAATGGAGGGCTACTCAATAACTAGCACAAGAAGAAGAAGAAAGACACCAGAGAGCTAAAAAGGCTAAAGCATCTTTGCATGCATGTGCCACGCCTCGACGCTAACAAGCACAATGAGTTCAGCGTGGTCAATAGCAGGGGCGAGCAGGAAAACTACAACCACAATCAGAGCAGGGACAGTGGAGTTGCTCGTAGCGAGAGTTTGGGAAAGAGGATGGAGAAGTGCATCAATAGTATCGTGACTCCATATATCAATCTGATTCCGAACAAGAGAGAAAGGAAAGTGCCAGAAGTTTAGATGAAGAGGAAGAACTGGGATTGCTATGTGAAGTTACCGGCGCTACATGAAATATGACTGGAGAACTCGTGATGCCAGTGTTGACTATTTTAATTTGCTGCCTATTTTAGGTAGACTTTGCAGAAACACCTATGCGACAAGTCCTTCTTCGAAAGGGACCGACCCTTTTTTGGGGATCGTGAATCCAGTAATTTATGAGATTTGAATATGCCTAACAAAGACCCAGTAATATTAAGAATAGTAATCGTTAATGGGCAATTAGATTTAAAAGATCTCATCCCCCAACTCTGCTTCTGACAAACCAGAGTTTCTCAGAACCCTCAGCCAGCCCATACCCCTCCCTCAAACCTCTTCCTGGTATCCTTCCAGAGAAAATGACTTCACCCATGTCTAGATCTTCCAGAACCTCACTATGAATGTCCAATACTTCATCAAGTTCACCAAAGTCTATCATCAAACACAGTCCTCCTAACAATACCTTAACTACCTCCATCAACTCAAGCAGAACCCCCACCCTAATATCGCCACTCTCTTCTTCCACCGAATCACCTAATGTACCCTTTTAATTTTTTAATCCTTACATTAATTCTGACTATCCATAGCCCCGTTAATATGCAATAACCAACCTGTGCTCGAGAGTTACTACAGCTACTTCAATTTCAGGCTATCCGATGTGATCGCTCGTTCTTATGTCAGTAATAAATACCCACGTTTCCAAGAACAGGAACTATGGTATCTCGCGTACTCCATTTTCAGCGCTCTGAAGCATCTCAACACACTGGGCGTTGTCTTGGGCGGCTTTTCCTCTAAGAACATCTACCTCACGCCTGACGGAGAACTGAAAATCTACCCGCATATCCTATGCAGAGATAACTCCCATTCAGCCTTCCTCAAAGTCTTTAAATCTCTCGACACTCTCACCGAATACTATATGGCGCCCTAACAACTCTCGGCTCTTAAACGCGCTAATTTCATTCATAGAGATTTCCACAACATGCTGCTTCAGGGGGATGTGTTTTCAGCAGCGATGGTATTGCTAGAATGTCTTACTATGGAATTCAGCTCTCGCTATTACAGCATCTCCGGTTTATCCTTCAAAGTGTAGAAGTTTGAGGCAAAACTAAGGTTGCTGGAGAGTGCCCTCGAGCAGCACGCAGCCTTTGTGAATTTTATCCGTATGTGCACTCAAGCTGACCCTAGAAATAGAATAAAGCTGGATGAAGCGTTGGAGTACCTAGAGCAATACAAGACCGAGAAATGCATCAACTTCTTTGGTGACATCGATGAAAACAGCAACAAATTTTGCGGGAAGGATGAGTCGCGTGGTTCCAGGACCCTCGTAAAGATAAAAGGCGCGAAGATGGTAGAGTCTGAGTCATCTTTCGAGCGAGATACGAGCAAAGATCTGACTGCGAACACATCGAATGTGTCGATTCTCAGGATCCGGAACAGATGAAGAAGGGCAGCACAATTCTAATTAAAAGATGCACAGAAGCAGCCTGTTATGATTTATGTTGGTCTGGCCAGCCAAAGGTTATGCATTGGCGTTAATATTAAGGAAGTCAGGGACAAAAATGAAGGAGTATTGGTAGGTACGAATTGAAACAATTTTGAGGATTTTAGACAGGTACTCGATTAAAAACAGAAAATAGACACAGTTTGGGGAAGTAGCCACTGCACACCAGAAGTTAATACGCAGAACAGAACACTGGCTGCTCAGCTGAAGGCCTCGAAGATCTTGGTCTTGTACTCCAGGTACTCGTCTGCCAAAATGAACACCTTGAAGTCTAGAATCTGGTGGAAGTGTAGTTATAACTAGTTCAAGTGCTTGAGAGCCACCCCGCCTGCGATGCTGAAGGTGTGGTTGTCGTAGTAGAAGTCGTCGTGAATCTTGGCACTCGTTAGTACGCAAATCAGCAGCAATCTACAGATAAAACCCAAGGCTGGGCGTCAGAAGTTATGGTTATTAGAATCCTGTCAAAATTATAAAGGTCTTGTAGTGAAATGTCGCAGAACTGGCGGGCGGCGACATCCAATCACCAAGATAGGCTTTGGCGAAGATGAGGATTACCTATGGATGCTGTAGGGACAAAGGCGGAAGTCGGAGTCGGCCTGAGTGTAGCGATCGACGTAGATTAGAGCCATGATGAGAGCATCATTGGAACACTTTGTCTTCTTTTTGATGCGGGTGAGGTAGTCGCGAATGGGGATTTAGGGGACAGTGTGGGCGCAGAAGATGTCATTATTGGAGGAGGACTCTCCCGACTCCTCGAGGACGCCTTCGAGGATTTCGCTGATGATGTCGATGTAGTAGAGTTACTAGTCTTATTATTTCTCAAAGTCCATTTGAGAGGATGCACGACCGAAGGGATAGAGGGGCTGGTACCCTTTGGATTTTGAGGAAAATATATATCTATATAAATTCTTATATTATGTCCTCGGCCATCTTTGGGCTCGATCAGTTTACTAAAACAGATTAGAGCAATGATCCATAACTAAAACTATTGTCTCATACCCACAACAGTGGGTTGTGGATCTTTAGAATGCTCTTCTTCGACTTCACCTTCACCATGTTACGGTCTGTCTTGACTGCTTTCACCCCGAAGAAGTCTACTTCCTTCTCCTGTCCTAGCTACTCCAATACTCCTGAGCTACTACCTAAATCCTGCTTTCCCAATTTTCTAAGTTCTCGTTCTTGCTTTATATCGGCAGCTGTGCTACTCTTTTGGTTCTTATCGACGGCTGATTTGTTCTGCCGCTGTTCCTCAACTTTCTCCAGGTTTGCCAGTACTTTGGAAATGCACTCTTTGATGTTCAGGCCGTTATCTTCGTTCATCTGGTTGACGATCGTCGAGATATTTTGCCTTTATCCCCTCTTCACGCTGTTTGCTCCAACTTGATGACTAGTCCCGATCTTGCCTTCTGCTAGTTTGTTTACTTTATTCAGTATAGCCTCTTTGTTAGCCAGAATATTTTAGCGTGCAGTCCCTCCAGTCTTGGCTTGCGTCTTCTCATCCATGAACATAGACTTCATATTTCTGGAGGAGTCACTTGGTCCTTTGGTTGGCACAGGTAATACAGAAGTGGCAGAAGGTTGTGCTGGCTTTTCAGGCTGAATCCTGCGGTAGGATCGGCACTTGAAGATAAGGGACTTAGATGAGGCATTGAAAACACGGGCAGTGTTGGGGATTAGGGACTCTTGTTTGGGAAGGTTAGTGAACCTTTCTGTGAGACGAGAGTTATGGGATTGGATGGGGGAGGATGGGAAAGCAGGTCTGTCGGTGAGGTTTGACATTGAATACAGTTACTCGAGTAGAGAGGGGTTAGAATATATAGTAATAAAGCATCCCCCCAAATTATTAGAAAAAATGACAATACTTTTATGACCGCCGTTGTGCCAACTATTCAGACGAATGAATCAGTCAGAAACTATGATTCCACATATCTTTGGTGGGAATTTACCCTTTAAATTTAGGGGAGAAGAGAGTCGCCTCAGAAGCCTAGCAGACTGCGGAATAACAGACTTTCTTTTGAACCTTTTCAGTCGAGTTCACATATAATTTCTTCGATTTTTTCGAAGTCTACGGCAGTACTTAATCTCTGCACATATAATTTGTTTGTTTTCTTCACGACTAGTCCATATACTAAAGAATAGTGTACTTCCACGACCCCTCATTCTCGATTCCTTAGCATTCTTGATCCCATACCCCCATGACTCTCTTATCCCAATAACCCTTCGTCTTTTCCCCGGCATAATTAAACTTTACTAACCACCAAATTCTTCTGGACTCCTCCTTTTCAACCAGTCCTCAAAGTTCAGATGACACAAGAACAACTGACTATCCCTAGCCTCCAAATCTCCTAAACAATCAGACTTCGCTACGAGTAGTTTTGCTGCCCAAATGGATGGTGTTCATCAGAATACCCTCTTAAGACGAAACATCAGACGGCATGACTGTTGAGGATTAATCCAATAATTTTGATAACGCGTGTATCCTGGGAGCTTTACCTGTGAACTTCTCTTCGGGTTTCGAGATCCTCTGGCATCCACAAAAAGTAATTCTTCAGTCTTAGCTGTTTTGCTTTGGTTTTCCTTAGTCTTATCATTTCCATTTATAGAAAATGTTTTGATCTATTCATTTATGGACTTTAGGGTTGCAAAGGTGAGCCCATCGGTATCAGGTTCTGTTCGCTCAGACCTGCCAAAGCTCCTCAAGAATAGGTTCTATTCCACTCTGTGTTCCTCTACCACTCGGAACCCTAGTCCATCCAAGCTTGGAAAAAGAATATCGGCTGCAAAATGTTTGAGTTAGGATTCAATCGACTCTACAAGCCTGCTATGAAGATTGGTAAAGGAACCACAGCCTCAGTATATCTCACCATCGGCCTCGAGGAGAACAAAACAGTAGCTGTGAAGAGCTTCAATCGAAATGAGATCGACGAATGTCCCTAGAAGAAGAAAGCCCTGATTTCAGAGATTACATTGCTGAGCCAATGCACTGACAGTCCTTTTATCTCTAAAATCTATGGCTCCTTTATGACGGAGAGCAACTACTATATAGTAATGGAGCTGGTCGAAGGCGGACAACTAGGTTTTAAGTTTCAGGTAACAGCCCTAAAAATTACAACAACTTATACACCCCGCTTTTCTTTTAGTGTGCAGAGCAGGACTGTGTTTAGTTCCAAAGAAATGAAGACTATCTTGTACTGTGTCCTGTCAGCCCTGAATGAGCTGCAGAAGAAGAACATAATTCACAGAGACATCAAACCAGAAAACATCGTGTACCGAACCAGCAAGTCTTTTGAAGTGCAGGTGGTCGACTTCGGGTTGGCATGCGAGGCCACAAACCGACCCTATCTGTTCTACAGATGCGGCACTCCTGGCTTCATCGCTCCTGAGATCCTTCGCAACAAAACAAATAAGAAGCTGGAACCCATATGTGATATGTTTTCCCTCGGTCTTATCTTCCATTACCTGTACGACTAACTTGAATTTCACACACTTCTAGATTACTAGGTCAATCTGTTTTTGTAGGTAAAACACACAATGAGATTCTAGCCGAAAATCTTAAGTGTGACTTCGATTTTGATAAACCAAGGTACTCGGTCTTCACGAGGGCGACGGTCGACCTACTCAAGAAACTCTTAGATACCAATCCTTATACCCGAATCAGTTCTGAAGAAGCTTTAGAACACCCTTTCTTTTCCGAGCCAGAGGTCAGGAGAGCTACTTTACAAGCCTTATCTCTACGCGCAGTGTCTCAACTCGTGTTGCAGGGAAGCGATGAAGCATAGTAGTCAAGCGGCGATAAGAGGACGCAACTGCATAGTCCGCAAAGATAGCATGGATTTTCGAAATAAAAGAGCATCCCGATAAAAAATGTGAGGCTGAGTCCTCAGCCTCGTAAGACTAGAATCTACTGGATACGAGGTTGATAATAGTCACTTATTTATACTTTCCGACTCAACTGTATTTTATAGGAAAATATGAGATTTGGGTCTTAAATCGAAAAAATCATAGTTTTGATAGATATTTATAAAGCTATATTGTACAAAAAATAAGCGGCCCTACCAACTTCGCCATACTCTCCCTAGACCTCACCAATATCCCATGCTACTCCTGCCCATCTTCCTAGTCCTCCTGTGTTCGGTCGCACGAACACACGGTCCCTGGTGCGGCTTACGTTATGTCAAAAACACCAAGCTCACCATCATCTAGCCTGAGGAATCGTCCCATTCTCGTCTTCTCGCTAGCACCACGCCGCATGCTATCCAAATTAATGGTTTTTTCCCGACTACGACATCTACTAGTATCGATATCGACGCTCTGAGGACTATATTTGGTGTGGCAGCTAAATATTACTCCAACGTTCTCAAAGTTACTGACATCCCACAAGCTAACACCTTATATCCCTTGAGTGCCGGATCATGTAAACTCCTGCTTTTAGTTGGTTCTTCCTTTTTTTACCTTGGAATGTGCAACTGGCTTTAAATCTGACTTTTACGTTTGATGGCATCGAATAATAACAACTGGACTTCAGTTCTGGATTGCGTCGAGTTACAAGAATCGTTGGCACTAATGTGGCCTATTATTCAGGCCTACGATTCTTTTCCCAGAAATTATCTATCTGCCTACTACTTTTTATCTCATAGATGGAACAATTATTTTAATTAATCGATCCTAGGTGGAATAACTGTACCCTCGGTCTTCACGAAATCAGGGTTCGACCAGACAGCCATGGATATGGTTATCTTCATCGTCATCGAGAATAATCGCGATGAAAGCTATGTTGCCGCTGCTGCTCCCTGTATCAAAGTCAGGAGGCCAATCTATGGCTTCGTCATCTTCAATGCTGCCTACGTCAAAACAAGCCCAGACAAACCTGCCACCTTCCACAACAACATCTACGTCACAGTACTAAACATCATCTTTTAACCCTTAATTTGCTGTAGATGCACGAACTCACTCACATCTTGGGTCTCAATAACCAATACTATTCGCAGTTTTACACAACTCCCACTTCTACTATTAAGAGACCTTAAAGCACAGTCGTCTTGGACACAGGCAGCAAACTTATGATAATCACGCCAGCTGTCTCTCGATACGTCCAGAAATACTTTGCTTGCAATGATCTGTCGGTCGGAGGTCTCCTTGAAGACCAGGGTGGCCAGGGCTCTGTAGGTAGTCATTGGTAGAGGAAGGTCTATCATGACGAAATGATGACTGCTTCTGATTGGAGTGCTGGACTTCGAATCACAGCTTTAACATTGAATTTGCTCCTAGACTCTAACTTCTATCAGGAAGTAGATACGACTCAAGGAGAAACTCCTCAATGGGGAGCAGGCAAAGGCTGCCAATTCGCGATCGGAAGCTATTCTGCTCAACCTGAATTCTGCCCCGTGACTGGAGCCAAGAGCTGTGACTTCTACTATCGATTCTTGGGGTATTGCTCTAACTCGGATCCGTTCGGTAGTGGTGCGAATTATGCTTCATCCTATTCTGGAGGTGTATGTGGCTTTCCGTAATTCAATACTAACTCAAATCCGAACTATATGGTGTTCGGAGATAGCAGTCGTTGTTGGACCTCCCCACAAAGCAGCTCAGGACTGTGTTACAAGAGTATATGCTCCAGCGATACTGGTCCTATTACTGTCACTGTCGCCAGCAATAGTGCAGTCTGTAATAGCTAAGGTCAAGCTGTAAATTTAGGAGGTATTTCCCTCAACTGCCCAAATCCACAGGTATTCTGCAGCGTGAAGACGTGTCCTAACTGGTGCAACAACCATGGACTGTGTGTGAAGGGTGTTTGCATGTGTATTCCGCCATTCAGCGGACCGGGCTGCAGCAACGGTTGCCCAAAATACTTCGACACAAGTAATAGCTTATCTTTTACTCTTTTATTTTTGACTAAATTAGAGACTGGGAACTGTACGGATGCCTGCGATCTTGGATCGCAATATGTGCTAAACGGAACAACTTGTGTGACGGTGTGTCCAAGTGGCTACACTGGGGATGCAGTGACCCGGCAGTGCAAAGTGTGCGACATCCTGTGCCAACTGCTTCACACAGAGAGGATAAGTATAAACTTAGTACTAGTCCTGCTGCTGGTACTACTGGTTTCCTGAGCTTTCTGAGTAGAAACAGTAACAACAATGATCGTCTTGTACTTTTCTTTCTTGATTTTGATATTAATTAACACCCTCATTCAAAAGCCTACCCACCATATTTATGATTTTGCTATTGTTCTTTTAAGCAGTTCGAAACATAGGCTAGTGGATTAGTTCGCAAAAAATAATGATTACCAATTGATAGTACCAATTAACCATTCTCAATAGTGATGGAACGACACTCCATCAGCCGTCAAACCAGTAAAAACAGCAGAGACGCTAACCGCGATCACTCTGCAGACAAGTCCTTCAATCAAGGTTTCGAAGGCTATGGCTCCCCCAACAAGAGCCAACTTAAGCAGGCCCCTCTTTGTTTAATCAAGGATGTCCTGAAGTTCTTGCTTACGAGGTACACTCTTCCCTCATCTATTTTACGACGTTTGTTGACTTACAAATCAGAGTGCAGGAACTTGAGATCCTCATAGCCAGCCATACTGAAATCAAAAAGAAAGTGAGGGCTGGAGTCACTTCCATCGAACTCACTAGAAACAATAACACTTCCTCCAGACAAAACTTAACCAGCCGCTCCAATCAACCCAAAGATGACCATGACCATGAACATCACAATAATAACAAACAGGCCAATCCAACAGAGCACTCCACTGCGCAATTTGAACACCTCCTAGAACAACTGGACATTTTGTCATTATCCCAAGTATCCATACCCTTGAATATCCCCAACAACCCTTCCTATGCGAAATATGCGTCGTCTCCGATTCAAAACATGTACGAGTAACAGTAGACAAGACAACTCATCAGCCAGGAGACGAAGGTTATGCGAGAAGACATGGACTCTATAAAAATAAAGCTTGAGAAGCTATAAAAGGAGACTAATGCCAGTTTCACTAGTATGGAGGATGAGCTTGTGTATCTTATCACGGCATTTAAGGATATCGTGTATTCGGATTCTGTAGGCAGCTACCGGAGCGATTCGAAGAACGGGGCGACTTATAAAAGGGTGGGGGGCAATAGTAATGATATTTTGGGAGTCCCACCGCCAATAGGCGGGAACCCGAATAGTAAAAAGAAGCAGCCGTATTTAGTGAACGTAGCTCGGAGGCTGTGACTCTAGCCCGGCATGAAAATTCTATTTGCATTTCAAGGAACAGATTTTTCTAGCTCTAGATAAAGGATAAATAGTTTTTCCATAGTCTTCAGAGAGGCCAGTGACGGCTGGGGCATGCCATTATCTCAGGCAATAAGAGTTGCAAACTAGTCGTCAAGTCTTATACATTTACAAGCTTAATTAAAGTCCCTTCAAGGAATATCCAACTTAATCTGCATAAATCGGAATATGGGATCAGGGTTTTCGACATTCCTTGCGAATTATACTTTTACTACGCTTTTTTGTGGGATTGTTGGCCGTGATTCGCCTCTCTCTGCTCTATATCTCTAAATCTTTCACGAGTTACCCAGTGCATCAAGCTTCTTGGTCTTCTGAATCGTACCCGCCTAGACCTTAGTTTTGCTGCTAATCCTCGGTTCCCATGATCTTATCCTTGATCCTCTTGAGCTGGTTTTCGAAGAGCCTCCAATGATACTGGATCTGGCGGGTAGGCAGCACATTCTTGTAGACCATAAAGGCTAGGAAGATGCTAGTATAGACGAGCACAGCTTTCTTGTTATCGGAAACCTCCTTCATTTGGGCTGGTGAGGAGGAAAGTAAACTCTTAAATGGTGACTATAATATTATAAAGGATTGGTTGCACCAGCAGATTGTGACTATAAATGTAAGGGATTAAAACCTTTTGCGGAATTAGCAGTAAAATTAATCGTATTTAGGAATCATTTATAATGTAGGCCCTAGTACTGGATGCCGCCCAGTCTGTACAGAAGTTCATACCAAAGCATTGGTCTATCCCCCTTGAATGTGTCGTGGAACGTGTTGAAGTCTACCTTTATCAGCTTTCTCGGCAAATCGCTGATAAGTAACTCCGCCGAATCTGCTTCTGTGGTCAGATTATCGCCTTTGCTGGGTTTCTCTGCCGAGTTCTCCACTGAGGATTCTTCGGATAAGAAGTAGTTGCGTTTTTTCTGGAGCCAGCTGAAGAATACTGCCTAAGATATATCGGAGAGATTGTAAAGTTCGAGATAATCAGGAATTGGACTGATGCTCTATTTGTTGGGACTGTCCTTCAGCTTGTAGAGTTTGGCGTAATCGGGTACAAGTATGGTGTGCTGTTTCGACAACAACAATAACTTACTCACGTCACTCTCGCAGATCAGTCCATCGTTGTTTAGGTCGTAGAAGATGAAACACAGGAAATTGAAGTGTATCTTCTGCATTACTTTGATTCTCCTGCTCAGGTTCGAGAAAGCCTCAAATGTCATTACTGACTCGACTTCCAAGAAGTCCAATATGCGCATGGGTTTGTCGTAGTATTTTTTCAGATACTTCTGGAGACTCTCCCGCGTAATCAGGGTGTTGTTATGGCTGATAGTGGAAACAGTTTCGGAAAGGCCTCTGTTGTTTTTGGACGGGGATGAATTATTATAGCCTCCTATTGTGTTGAAAACGCGGAGGAGATTCTCCTAGTCATTGCCTGCCTTGGGCACTCGGTGAATTATCTTGTTGAGTGTGTATTTATTTGTGTTCATACGAATTATCTTTTCACCGCTCGGATAAATTGTGGGGATCGGCTTATAACTCTTGGTGCAGTCTACGACAGTCTTCAGCCTGCCCTTGGGTGACTGAAGAGTATCGAATTCATCCTTCTTGGAGCTGCTCGGGAAACAATTGAAATAGGCTGCTTGCCTGTCGTTCTTAGTAGTCTTGGTGTGTGTCACTTCGGTATTGAGCCTCTAGCGCTGTTGCCTATGCCGACGGGTCTCTGATGGATCGGGAATTCTTTCGGGAGATCTCAGTTCAAGCTTGTCATCCACTAGGTTGTCGAAAACACCCTTCACCAAGTTATGCTCGTTGAATTGCCCAAATATCTTATACTCCTCTATCATTATTTGAGACATCCTTAGTTTGATGACCTAATGTGTACGTACCTTTAGTGGGGAGGGGAACATCATCCAGTTCATAGCCCCTGAAGGTTGGATGATACGAACCTTTGCTATCCTTGTTGTTTTCAACGTACTCTATCGGCACTTTACGACTATAGACCTTGTCGATCTTTTACTTCATGCGTTCCCAGGGAGTCTTTTCTTCCCCAGGTTCATACACCTGCGGTACTCTTAGATTATGTCTGCGAAGGTATAATCTAGGATAGGGTCTTACTAGTATTTTCGGTAGACCTCTTTGCGATGGTCAGCAAGCATTTTGGAGGGAGAATGTTCGGACAAGGAGACTACGAGGGTAGGGAAGAGACGTTCTTCAAAAACCTTCTGAACTGCATGTTCGAGTTTCCTCTCGGTGAGCCTGATAGTCTCGATTTTCTGCTTGCGAAGTTACTAGAGTTTGGCGCGTTGTTTTTCCCTTTACTCCATCAGTCGCCTACTATATTTTTATTGACGATTACAGGCTCTCCCCGAACAAAAAATGTAATTGGCTGAACTCCGGCCTTACTGAGTTTGGCTCAAGAATAAAAAAACGTCACCAACAGGATTTGAACCTGTGCGGGTAAACCCAGCAGATTTCTAGTCTGCCTCCTTAACCACTCGGACATAGTGACTTCACGTTCATTCACCCTCCCACTTCCCCTAAATTAACCATTTAGCTCTCCTACCTTCACACATTAATGCTTTCCGAATGTACATAAAATCAGAGTCTATGGCTAGTATAGACAATCAGATTTTGAGTTCGATGGAGGCCTGGAGGACTTCCAATGCGATCTTTGGGGGGATGTCGAACTTGGGCAGTTTGTGGAAATCGGTGTTCGTGTGGATGTGCTTGTAGTGCAGGTATTGGACGATTTTTTCGACGATTTCGGTGGAGTATGGCAGGGTGGGAGGGAAATCCTTGGGCAGGATCAATTTCTCCAAGTAGAAATCATGATTGTCTTTGGAAGTGATTTTAGCGTAGCTATCTCTGGACATGGGTGTGGGGGAGAGTTCCGAATATGGATAAGCAGAAGTTATTGTTTTTAGGATTCGATTGATTGCTGTCCAGAATTAGAAGTCTATTTACACTTTAAAAGGTTAGTAGAAAATAAAAATACAGATTTATAAAATAGAATCACTGTTGAGCGTGGTTTCCTCTTTGTTACTCCCCATCAACCTCCTACCTTGTATATCAGGTTGTGCTGGTTCTTGAAACACATGTTCAGACAATTGTTTGGCTTGTTCTATGCCTCGCTCCGGAAGTAAGACGCGTACGAAGACTCTATCTCCAGCGAATGGCTCGTCATCAGTCTCTCCGTCATCCTCTAAACAATCATCACAATATGGCTATGTACATGCTAATCCTGGGGCGCATTCATCTGGTCCTGGCTGACCGTTCTGGAGTTGTGAGCATGCTGAGTGTTTTTGCCGCTGTACCTCTCAAACGTAGTTTCGTTATTGACACAGTTTCGCGTCTGGATGTAGATCAAAGCCATCAATGGGAGAGCAAACAGGCAGTTCACGAGAGTGTAGAAACACGTGACGATGTGCATAACGTTCATTGGATCATCGCTATTCCACTTCACCTTTTCCGCCAAATCTAAGAGTAGTAAACAAAGTTATTTTCAGTTGATAAGACAGTGTTTTTTACTATAGATTTCGTAGAAGCCCGTGAAGACCAGATCGGCCTCCATAAATAGAATGAACAAGTAGAAGGTTAAGTAGTTAGCTGCTCCCACACAGTTATTAATCCAGGGACAGTGATGATCATAAACCATCACGCAGGACTTGCACACATCGCAGTGCCTCGATCTCGCGGGTCTTACTATCTAAGTCAAATTATCAGGAGTAGGTGTATACCTCGCACTAGAAACATATTTTATTAGGCTCATGTCGCTTAAGCATGTCGAACAGCTTGCTCGGAGTTTTGTCTCGGGGATTCAAGTAGCCTGGATTCTGGCACCCTGCACAGAGGAGCAGGATCATGGGAACAAGATTGAAAAATAGGTAAGAAATATTGATGCCTGTCTCTACGTGCCTCACCACAAATATGCTATTCAACAGGAAGGTGCTCAAGAGGAGAACCAAGAATACCACGAAGGGTATGCTGAACTTGGAAGTCTTGCGGTAGGGTTGTTTCAAGTTGTAAAACTCCTCGACTCCAAACCTATCCTCGATCATGGAAGCTATATTGGAATACTCATTCTCGAGAGCCAGATCTAAGGGCAGTTTTCCTCGGAAGTCCTGTTGGATTTTAGAAGATAATACGTATTTAAGATATATAGGTACCTTGATGTTTCTGTCCACTCCTTTTATCAAGAGCTTCTTCACTATCTTTCCGTTCCCAGAAAGAACAGCAAGGTGTAGGGGAGTCAACCCGTAGATCTTATCCTGTACATTCAATTATGCATCCCAACCTATCAGAGCGTTGACAGCATTCTCGCGGCCGGAGTAGCATGCCCAGTGCAATGGGGAACTTCCTTTACTGTCTTACACTTGTATTTTAAAGCCTTTATGCATGTAGTAGTACTAAGATGGTGGATGAGACAAATGACTAGGGTGTAGAGTTGGTATTTTACGAGTAGGAGAGGGGAGTCGCCTTGGGCAGCGATGTGCATGACACAGAGGCCAAGAGAGTTGATCTGGTAGATGTCTGCGCCGTGTTGCTCGAGGAGCTGTGCGATTTTAAAATTGCCTTTGAAGACAGCATAATGAAGACATGTGAACCCTTAATTGTCTTTGCGGTTGAGCCATTATTTTTTCTTTTCAGGACTATAGCTGGTTGGGTCGGAGTCAATACGCGTGTCAAACTGTTTGAGGAAGAGCTCGACGAGGGAGTAGTTGTTGTTATTGCAGCAGATGTGGAGGACTGTCGAGGATTTATTATCGAGGACTTCGCTGAGGGAGGGGCATTGGGGACTATCGAGAGTGCGCACAGCCATATTAAAATCGTTCTTCTTGATGGCTGTAAATAGATCAGGTTCCTTCATTGAAGATAGAGGAGTGCCAATAATGGATCTTTTGTTGGGAGTATTTTAAAATCACGGAGTTATGATTTTTGTCTATTGATTGATGGTATGCCAAAATCAAGTCAGAGGGTTAGTCTCCAGAGAACCATGAAGAGCCAAGATAAAATATCTAATAGTACTTTCAACCGTCTCAAATGATATAGCGGTTCTGGGCTTCAAGCGTCTGGAATAAAAACCCATCGCACACTTTACTGCAGCAATATTCTGTGTTTCAAATACCTAAGTTTCTACCTCTAGATTTGCTCGGATACTCAATTAGACAAATCATATAAGAATACATATTGCCAATCATCACAACGACACGCCCAGCATCTCCAGCTTGTCCAGGTTTTTCAGAACCCCCAGCTTGCCCATGAATGTCATCTTCGAGCTCTCCATCAGGTCGATTACTGGCTCACATTCCTGCGAAATCACTCCGTACAGTCTTCTAATGTTAGGGCTTCCCTTCCCTTTGAAGATGTTCAACCAGTCGCGTCTTCGTACAGTTGTAATATGTCGAACACCTCCTTTCTTGCGCCGATTGAACAGCTCTGTAACTGTCTTGCTCTAATCGGGAGCCAGCTGAGTCCTGTAGTTCTCCAAAGATTTGATAGTCCTTGTCTTAGGGACCACCAAGCCATGACCTTATGAGTATTTGATGAGGTATTTGATGAGGTAGCTAGAGTAGTTGGTATAAATGTTCTTGTCACAACCCATCAGGTTCCTTTTGGCGATTTTCTTCGGTCTGAGGGGTTTGGACGGTTGGCTAAGAAGGTCCTGTATGGAAGGGAAGCTCAAATTATTTTCGGACTTGTGATGGGGCAAGTCTGTGTTTTGAAGGGAAGAGGGAGCTGTATCGCAGAGAAGGTGTTGATCGGAGGCGTTGTTCTGAGGCCAGAGGTAGTGTTTTTGAGGCTCATCTAGTTTGAAGTAATCGAGGTCATCGGCAAAGTAATCATCGTAGGGGAGCTGGTGATCCATAAATGTTGGGAAAAGTGATAGATTGTGATAGATAAATTTTAGCAGATTGAGGGGCGGAGAGTGGGGACATTAGAAAGGCATAAAAACAGGACAGATAGAATTTTCGGGTATTAATTATTATGATTCTGGGTTATCGAAACATGGTATAGAGTGTTTTGGCGAGTGAATAAAAAATGATTAAAGAAATTAGTAAAGAAGGGACGAGGTCTAAAGCGTAATTCAACCTTAGTTTTTATGACCATGGTAATTCATATTTTTCCTACATGCTCCTCATACAATTGCTAGGAGTATATTATCAGACCTCCCATCTTTTTAGTTAATTACCTCACTCGCATTACGAAATAAACAAATATCGTTAGTAGATACTCAGAAGTACCACTGCTCTCTCCTGAGTCAAAATCATCAAAACCGCTAATACCGTTATTTTGGCAAGCCTTATTCTTCAGGGTTTTCACAAAAAACATTTTGTCTGTAGGCACTATTGGAGGTAGTTATTTTTTATAGCTTATCCAGCGATTCGTCGATAATTTATTTTCACTTGGATAGGTTGTTTATAATTTGTATATTACTTTTCTAAGCCACATGCCATACTAATAGGATAGGGTCCATGTTTATATAGCCATATAATTTTATCCCTTTTCGATATAAGGGGTGACACTTTTCGACAACGAAATATAAAATTATCAATATCTTCCAAGGGGATCGCGCGACATTTGGTTTCGGCGAAGTAAAAATGTGTGAGATGGACCGCGACCGCCTAATGTACGATGGTAGTATAGATCCCTACTAAAAGGTAGGGGATGACACAGCGTGTGTCTGATGTGCGACTGTTAACGGTGAGTATCTCCCAGTGCGTGTCTACACAGCTATGTAGAGTCAAATGAGAGGAAAAAGTATAGATGCAGGGAGGAAGGACGTAATGAGGAGAACAAGGATCCCGTTAGAAAAAGGAAGAACGATAAAGTTTTACATTTGATAAGAATCGATGTGATGCCAGAAGAACGAATGAAATCTGTTGGGCCCTTCAAAGTAAAGCTATATAGAGTTTATGAAAATAATAGTCCTAATAATACTATATTTACTGAAGTTAGCAACCTAACGCTGAAAAACAACTGTTCTGTTTTCATCAAAGGTTTCATGTTTTTTATTGGCTGATCAAATCAAGTGTAGAAAGGTCGTGGGAATATAAATGTTGATTAGGAATAGACACTGGAGGGGCAAGGTATCCCTTGGCAATATTCGTATGGGAAGGGTGTTGGAAGTAGGTTGAGGCTGGTTACTTGATGCGTCAATCAGAGATAAATGCGATAACTCTTTTTCATCGTCTTTATATACTTTGTTGCGCATTGATTGTTACTCGGATACTATGATAATTATGCTACTTTCATGGTGAATATATATATATGAGACATGTGCTGGACGCAGTACGTGTATATCTATGAGGAATGGCAAGAGAAAGGGTGGAGGGAAAAGATATTAGTTTAGTGGTTAAATGAGATAAGCCTGAATAGTAAGTTATCCAATGACTGAGCGCTTACGCGGTGGGCTATACCAATATAATATGTATCTGAACAGAAATAGAAATAAATTTGAGGATTATAGAGTATGTTTATGCAGAATCCTAATTACCAATTAGCATGTCTCTTTGTCCCGACATCATATTCGAAAAGATTTATCTCCTTTGCATGCTTAGCAACCAGATATCTATCTATCAGTTCCAAAAAGGTGAGGGTTGCAAGCATCCCTATATCTTAAGTAAACAGCACGAGTAATTCCATCCTCACTCACATTTTCTAATATTTTCTATTTGAGACTCCCAAACATACTATTTTCATATAAAAAACAACTCTCCGATCAGAACGAAAGGTCAAGAGCCTCTAATTGCAAAGAAATACAGACTTGTCAGATTTGACCGTAGATGGGCAGTCTGCAGACGGGACACAGTCCACCTGTTTTGATGAGCTGCGGACGCAGGCATGCCCTGTGGAATGCATGTTTACAGGTAGTTTCGTAATCCGATTCCTTCTACATGCAGAGGATGCATCTTTGATTCTCAGGACTTTAGTCGATTACGCTTCGTTCGGGGTATGAGAGTCCCGAATGCATGACTGGCGAAGGCTCTGGTTCAGTGATATAGTGTTGATAGTTACCGGGTCTTTCATATGCAGGTCTAATACCGACTGCTGTGTTGGGAGGATTGATGATTGGCGGAGAGTTGAAGTAGGGATTGTAGACGGGATTAGAAACGGGATTAGAAACGGGATTGAAGCCTTGGTTGGTATTGTAGTTGTAAGCATTCGCATTCATATGAGGGTTGATGGGTTGATTATAGTTTTGTGCAAAAGGAGGCGGGGCATATGAGATACCGTTGTTGGTATTAATATTTGCAGTCGTAGTCACATATTGTCGGTCTGGATATGTGTTAGGGTTCATATGGGCGTAAGAACCATTAGCGATATTCTCCAAAAGTTTCTTTTGGCGCTGGGCAGCACGCCTCTTCCGGCAGCAGCATATTATAGAAATCACGATGACGACGAGAATGCCCAAGCCGATAAAGGGTATCTCTGCGCCGCTAGATTTAGCGATGCATTGATTTCCAGACCTGACATAGTTTGAATCGCAGTAGCAGGTACTGCCGAAAATGGAGGCATGGTTAACACAAATGTAGCAATAGTAGCCATCAGCAGTACATTAGTAACAGAGGTCGGGGCACGAAAGAGCCATCGAGAAGAGAGTCAAGAACACTAGGAAGACTGCAGGAATGTGTTTGGATTATTTCATCCTGTAAAAGGCTATCTATATTGTTATTTTTAATTGTATGTATTATAGTAAATATAGATAGTGTGTCGCTATGAAGTGAATGACAGGATGCTGCCTGAAACACTGAGGCAGCAGGGTAGCAGATAATGGATGTGGCAAGAGAACTGACCGACTGGTATATGCGCACCGCCCCAGGGAAATCCGATTCAGATATTTGATGACTGCCGGAAGAAGATAAGGGTCAGAACAATGAGTAATTCAGTCTAAATCTCTGTTTGTCTTGGTCCTGTATATGGCTATTAGATTTTTCCGGAAGATGATAGGTTTATGACTGTTCTGAACACCGATTTAAACCTCCTGCATTTAGAATATTTAAATTTAAGTGTGAAAAAGTAGAGCAATCTTCCTGAAAATATTATTTCTAAGGTTCGAGAAGTGATGGCCCAGACTCATGGCTAGAAATGGATTGCTTTGCGATTCCAACGACTGAATCAGCGGTAGACTTCCAATACTCATTTAACACTAGACTCCTTCTATCTACTATCACTAGCTCCAGTATCCCTATTGTCTTTTGCTTCTTCTTCCGCAACTATTCTCCCACTCTATCTACCCATGGCCTGGTCACTCTTCTATCTGTTCATCTATTCACCCGTACACGTCTTTACCGTATCTTACCCCCTCCCATATCGCTACAATATTTATTTTTTCACTTCGGCACTCCATATATGCCGCTAGAAGTCAAACAGGCCTGGTACTAAAGAAGTTACTTCCAAATTCTATTTGCTGTTCAGATCACTGAAATATGGATGCACCAAGGCTTCCTCAGGACTTATTCGTGTACCAGTATCATAGCACAGCATCCTCCCCAGAAGATCGATAAATGCTCTTTCCGGTTTGTAGATTCTTAGAATTCTTTTCCAACTCACTGGCTTGATAACTGGGAGGTTGAGTCCAGGCAGAGAACTCAAAGTGTTATAAGTGCTGTTGGTCGCAGTAGTTGAAGAGTTTGTTACCAGTGGATTTTGGAACGTCTTCAGATAATCCGGAGGAGGAGTCCCTAGGATTTTAATGATTTCTATCAGCTGGTCAATGCTGGTATCGCCTGGAAATAGGGGCTCACAGGTCAGAAGCTCGACTGCGATGCACCCAATAGACCACATATCGATTTCGACGGAGTAATCAATTTTGCCCAGAAGTAGTTATGGTGCTCGATAGTATCGGGAGCAAATATAGCTGATATTGGGTTAATTGGGTTTGAGGAACTTTGCAGAACCGAAATCACATATTTTAAGTTGTTGGCTTTAGTGGTGGATGAGGATGTTAGAGGGTTTGAGGTCGCGGTGGCAAAGATCGCGCTGCTGTGAGTGTGGGGGGCAAGAGAATAGGTTGTTGCGGAGTGAGGTGTATTTACCTTGAAGTAGGCGAAAGCCTTGAGGATCTGGAAGAGATATACTTTGATGATGAGAGGGTGGAGGGTGAGTTTGCGAAGTTTGTGCTCGGCTAAGATGTTATCGAGTGTTTTGGGGATATACTCCATGACGATGTTTTGGTAGGATTTCTACGAAATAAACTATGAGGAGGAGGCATAAAGAATAAAAAGAAGACGCGATCACATTTTTTAACGGGGAGAGCATTAAAAATGTGATGTAAATTATATAGACACTAACTAATTGGTCCAATGTTTTAGCCCATAAAAGATAGGTAAGACTGCAGCGATATTCTAAAATGGAAGTTGTTACCCATTACTCGCATCATTGGGACTCACTAATTATAATTATCTCAGAAGTCGTAGAAATCGGAGAAACCACACTCAACATCCCTTCCATATCGCCCACAATTTCAGCACAATATCCCCTAAACTCCCGCTCTCAACTGTCAGTGACTCGCAAATCATTCAAAAAATGTAAGCATTTTTACTGAGGATTTAGAAGTCTCGAAGAAACCCTTCATTTTCACCACATTCAGATGTCTCATATGCGATAACACTTCCAATTATCGTTCCCTTTGGGCTGGATCTTTTTCGACCACCTTGATAGCCACCAGTTGCCGGTCCCTACCCTCAGCCTTTATGAGTACGTTTGGACTTTTTTTAGATTTTGTTCACAAATAAAAAACAAATTTGCAATTTTTTTGCTATCGTCAGGACCGATCTTCAGAAAAACAGTAAACTGCAAGAAGAAAATGTGTTCTTCTATCTGATCTCAGAAAGCATCCCAACTTTATTAATCAGAGTGTGTTGTTTTTTACGAGGTAGACCTTGCCGAAAGTGCCCTGACCGATGATTTTGATGAAGCGGTATTGATGGTACTGCACAGGAGGAGTGTTGTGTTTAGGAGAAGAGGTGTTACTTGAGTGGAGAGGGTCCTGGCAGTGTTGGTATTAGGGGAATGGTGGGCGGTCGTCTGGTGGCGGGAGGTTCTACTTGTAAATAGCATGGCTCTACTGTGTGATAAATGCTAACAATAATTAATTATAAGGGCAATGCTATATATCTATAATAGTAGAACGTTAAAAGAATTATTTCCCTGAGGCCCTCTTGTGTTTTATTTCTGAAGGCCATTCTCTCTATACGTATTTCTGTGTTTTGTTTATTGAGGTTCGGCTTGAACTCAGAGTTTGTTTGTTTGTTTATGGTTGGCATTAAAAATACAAAATCAAAACAATCAATATTGATCGATTTTCCGTTATTGTACTTGAGCTCGACACTAATGTTTAGACTATATGCTCCACTATTCTACTAACTCTCTTTCTATTCTCATATCCAACATATGCTATTAAACTATAACTCAATATTACACAAGAGATCCCCAACACATCAGAATATATACAATATCGATACTCACTTATGATACAAAAACACCCACACGAACAAACACCACCCACCTAGTCCCAGCAGAATACGATCACGCATAATTACTTTACCACCCTCACCAACTACACCCCTCTTTGTTACTCAGGACGTGGGCCACCTATTTTCCTCACTAATAACAAATGGATACAGCCCTTCCTTTGCATTCTTGCCACTGACATTGTCATCACTATTCTGTTTTTCCTGATCTTAAAACTCTAAAAGAATCCCCACTAATACATCCGGTACCACGTTGCCTGCTTAGTACTATTCGGAGTCACTAATATCTGCTACCTCCTGACCCAGTTTCTGAACCCAGGCATCGTGTACCCTCGAGAGCAATCCTTTCAGGCTCTGGATAACACTGAAAACTTGCCAACAGGCTCACGTGAGTAACCGAGAGGAGTCTGTTTTAAATGCAATGCTAGCTGGTAATCTTCCTTAAATGGAAAGATCAAGCACTGTAACGATTGCGATGTGTGCATAATCCATATTGACCACCATTGCGAATGGTTCGGGAAATGCGTAGCTGGTTTTACGACGTGGACTTACTCCGGTTTCATGCTGGGCCTGTTGGGACTGTTCGTGGCAATCCTTGTCCTGGCCTTCGCTGCTGTAGGCTCAGGGGATGCACTAAAATCATGAAACTTCAATCTAGCATTCTGATCTTGATCTGTTCGTAATAATCGTAATAATCGTAATAATCTTTCCTTATTGCAAAAGATAAAGAAACAGTAATTTTTAGCGAGTTTGATGTAGGATAAATGGGATGAATACTGAACTACACTGATAGGATATTAAAGGGATCAGCTAATTACTAAAAATGGAGGGACTGGGTCACGACTTGCTCCACACTTGCACAAACCTTTAGCGGTTCCCGATCACGAATTGTTCACGGTTCAGTACCCTCAAAGCCCAGTTCGTCTACCCATCAACCTTATACGAACTCCGTACCTCCATCTTCCTTAGCTCCAGAATTTATAGTTTGTTCACGTTGCACATCATCACCTACGTGTCGCTCAGCCTCACCATCTTCGTTAGTTGCACAAGATCCTGGTCCTTCAGATCGATTCTATCTCTTACCAGCTTGGAAGTGCGGATATCTACAAGAGAGAGACAGGGTTTGTTCCCACCAAATAGCAATGAGGAGTAGTCGAGTTGACAGCCAGCCAAAGGTTATTAGTTATGAGGAGGAGTCCGGATACTCGATACTGTAGCCTACTGGATGAGATCCGAGATTTGTATTTTACGATCTTTTGAGAAAGTCGCCAATAGAGTTCTGTTGAGGACCAGAGTAGACTCGATAGGTTTAGTGTGGCCTGTATTGAACCTTCCCTTACAGTAGAGTTTATCGTCATTGTCGATACCCCAGATTTTGACGATCCGTTATGACGCATCTCCGTGGATAGATTTAACGTGTCCTCCACTAGTCAAGAACTCCTGATCTGTATGGACCACTTCGACAGCATGACCAGGGTGTTGTTTTTTTACGATATCGATACATTTGCTTTCGAGATTGAGATATGTGACATCCCCTTCGCGAGATACCATCATGAGATAGTCATCGAAGCTGTCCCATCTTTCGCAGCGGGTGTCTTTGAGGTGCATGATGGTATTCTGTTCACCTGAGACAGTGCATTCGATAACCCTGGTGCCATGTTAAGGAGTGGAGTCACAATAGAGGAAAGTATGATGGCTTCTGCGAATGATGTTATAAGGGGCGGAGGAGAGTGTGATAGGGTTAGTGAGGGGTTGGTATTATTGAGCAGGGTCACAGAGAAACTGTGAAGTATTAGCGAGCATAGGGGAAGAGAATATCCAGTAAAAAAGGTGTGAGATGTTTAGGTATGATAGTGTTTAACTGAGTATTAGATACAATCTGGTAGCCAATAATATAAATAGGGATAAGCAGCAAGATAGATTAAAAAGAATAAGAAGGAAAATTAGACTAAAAATACAGGGTAATAAAGTGGATGTTATTGCTTATTAAGAGAACGAGTAGAATATTAACAAGTTGGGGGGAGACTCGCAGTCAACATTAAAACGAATAGCCATATAGTGTTTCGCATGGAAACCCCACTATTGATAAATTAGTAGACTCTACAAATGTGGATTCGCTGTTTGATCGACCAAACTACAAAAACACACTCTGACCCGTTCCACTTCTCACCCCACTATTAATAAATGTCCTTTTAATAATATTGAAGGAATTTCCACAAAATATAGTCGATTCAAAATTAATACCCTCCTCCCCATGGTAGTCTAGCATATCCAAAAGCCCCTCTACCCCGATCAACACACCCTGCTCCATACTGACCTCATTCACAAGCATCCCCAGGAATTCAATGAACATCACCACCACCATCTCATCCTCCACTTGCTGACTGCACTTCTAGTCTACGCGTACATCAAATAATAACTCCAGATACCCACTCTCCTCCTCTTTGTCTTCTCCTACATCTCTATTGCGCTGTGGAACTACTCGAATTTCACTGGAGCACATCCCCTCTCACCTCTCCAGAGATCTGCTACCCTTATCCCTTCTCTACTCTTTGTCGTCTTTACGATTTCAATCGGTCCTGCCTTCAGAGATCACTATGGCCTACAGGGAGGACTCGACGACCATAAATGGCTGGTCAGACACCGCAAGCCACTTAGCCTATTGTTTTGGTCCTGCTTCTCCTACGTCTTTCTGAGCATCGTCGCTAAGCGCAAAACTCGTTCAGAAACCCTAAAAAGCCTTATTCTCCCTGTTTATGCATCTGACAGTAAAGTGCAGCAAGACGATTCTGAAAACAATTCGATACTCATGAGTGCCTTTTCTACTCTGTCTACTCCGCTGACTTTCTGTTCTGGTGGAGCTTGCAACTCCATCTATATGTCAACCTTGACTTCTCTGCTCTCATCTTTCTCCTTGCCGATGACTGTGATTGTGCCTTTCCTGAACGTGATAGCTTATGTTTTCCAGCTGGTCGGTTTAGTGAGTCTCTACAGTGTCAACAAGTTCAGGTATGCTCCTTTCTGGGTGTACCTGTTGTGTATGGTGGCCCAGCTCAAAGTTGAGGCATGGATCTGCGGATTGGGTATGCTGGGGGCAGTGGTGTATAATGCGAAGTATCACAACTTCATTTACAGACCAAAGAAGAAGAACAAAAAGCAGTAAAGCGTAAAAGCAAGCAAGGAGAAATAAGCGAAGGGGGAAGGAGTGGTGGGCTAGGCGTAGAAGTTGAATGTAGGGGATAGTTTAGAGGACCACAACAACACTACTATTCAGGATTTGTATATTTGAAGTCCACAACTGACAATCCCAGAAAACTAAATAAGAAGATATGACTCATATGTTTCAGAATAAAAATGCATCATGATTCATTTTTTACAAAGGTTCTGTTCGTTTTATCCAGAATCCAATACTTAGATATCTAATAGATACTTAGACCAAAATAGATCCGATGTAAGAGCAACAAGAAGGACAGAGTCAATAAGATTCCCTACTCCATAACAACAGCCACAACCTCAAAAACAACTACATCCTCAGTATCAGAACGAATAACTATGATGTGGCACAAATACACACACTCCGCACTTTCAATCTCCTAGAACTCGACATCAGTAACCCCCCCTCCCATCACACCTATTTAGACGAGAGCTCTGTCAGAAATCTATCAGGCCTCGCTGGGTGGACTTGCGAGTCTCTCCTCAAACTCAACCTTACCAAAAACATCATCACTGATCTAACCCACCTGCAAACAATCTCGACTCCTAATCTCAAGCATCTCGTCCTATGTACCTACCGATGCATAGAATATAAATTTATCCTTTATGTTCATTTAAAAAGCTCGCAATAAAATTCGGGATCTGGAACCATTGATCGGCTGTAACTTTCCAGTTCTCGAGTGCTTGTACTTGAGCTTCAATGGATTGGATACGATGGCTGCTCTGAGACACTGTAACTTCCCTCTTCTCACGGTCCTCTCGCTCTGTAACCACATCGTTCGCAACTGACTTTGATTTGATTGAATACAGCGTACAACTCGATAAAGAGCATCTGGAGTTTCAGGCATTTGCCTCAAAACAACCTCAAAACCCTCAATCTAGGTACATTCTGATTCCTCCCCACACAAACTTCAGACAATAACCACATCCATGATATCGAGGATATCTTCTTTACGCCTCCGCGTATTCCTCCGCTCTCCATCAATATAAGTAAAACCAGATTCCAAAATGATCGGTGAGTCCTGAAGACTACAATAGGGTGAGTGAAAAGAAAATATTCAAGATCAAGAAGCTGCTTGAGAAGAGGCGCATGTACTTGCTTTTGCCTGTGGAAGAAGCCATCGAGGATGAGACACTGAAGCTTGAGGGGAAGTCTAATGAAGTGGTTCGATATGAGGAGAACGAGGAAGACGAATAGGAGGGTTTCTGAGGCTTGAAAAATCAATGAAATTGATTATAACGGTAAGTGAGATATGATTTTGGTAGAAGATTCTTATTAACATAGAATATTTAAGTGTGTTTTTTGAAAATAGGGAGGGAACGCCGACCCAAAAGTACGATCGTGGGTCTATTCATTTTCATCTAACCATAGGCAAACAATATTCAATCTAATCTGAGTGTTTACTTCATAATAAATATGAACGGTACACATCTCCACAGTGCATAATCATGCACCACATTCCCTCATATAAACTAGACTCAAACAGAAAAACATCATACTATTTTTCGTAAAGCCAATTTGAAATATTTTTAAAAAATATATCATACTAGTCACTTTCTCAAAAAACAAGCAACCCTCATAATCATCTACTATGGGAAACGATAATTCCAGATCCAGGCAAGAACCTAAGAAGCGCGATGACGCACCCAAGAAGAAACCCATGGCCCCTCCTCCTAGAGTTGGCAAGAAGAAGAAGGGCAGCAAGGGTGCCGAGGCTGCAGTTAAGTTGCCCACTATCACCCCTATCACGAAATGTCGGCTCCGGCAGCTCAAGCTCGAGCGGATCAAGGACTACCTCCTAATGGAGCAGGAATTCATCGAACAGTTCCAGCACAAGCAGCCCGAGAAGACCCTCAAGGACGATGAAGAAAATGAAGACATTAAGAGGATCGAAGCGATGCGTGGCTCACCAATGAATGTGGGTAGTCTCGAATAGTTCATCGATGAGAACCATGCCATTGTGTCTTCGACCCTCGGTACTGAGTACTATGTGCCTATCATGAGTTTCGTGGATAAAGATCAACTTGAGCCAGGAACTTCAGTTCTGCTGAACCATCGTAATATGGGAGTGGTCGGCATCATGGCTGATGATGTTGACCCTCTTCTTAACGTTATGAAGGTCTAAAAAGCCCCTCTCGAGAGTTACGCTGATATTGGAGGTCTTGAAGATCAGATCCAAGAAATTAAGGAAGCTGTGGAATTGCCTCTTACGCATCCTGAAATTTATGAAGATATGGGCATCAAGCCTCCTAAAGGTGTCATCCTTTATGGTGAGCCTGGAACCGGAAAGACCTTGCTCGCCAAGGCTGTAGCTAACGAAACCTCAGCTACCTTCCTGAGAGTCGTGGGTTCTGAACTGATCCAAAAGTACCTTGGTGATGGACCCAAATTGGTTCGTGAGCTTTTCAAAGTTGCCGAATAACATGCACCATCAATTATTTTCATTGATGAAATCGACGCTATAGGAACAAAGCGTTACGACTCTAACTCGGGCGGAGAAAAGGAAATCCAGAGAACTATGTTGGAGCTCCTGAACCAACTGGACGGTTTCGACTCGCAGGCAGAGGTCAAGGTGATCATGGCTACCAACAAAATCTAGACTCTGGATCCCGCACTGATCAGACCTGGTAGAATTGATCGTAAGATCGAGTTCCCCGTGCCCGATCTCAAGACCAAGCACAAGATCTTCCAGATCCATACCGCCAAGATGAGTCTCCAAGAAGACGTACAAAACTGCATTAACATAACAATTTTCATGATCCATAATGATATAGGTGAAAGTTGAACAGCTAATTACGACCAAAGACGGACTTTCAGGCGCTGACATCAAGGCCATGTGCACTGAAGCAGGTCTGATCGCTCTGAGAGAACGAAGGATGAGGATAACGAAGGATGACTTCGACCAGGCAAAGGAGAAAGTGTTGTATCTGAAGAAAGGCGACATCCCTGAAAGCCTCTACATCTGATGTTCGTGCAAAAATTACCAACCGTAAGGTGAAGATAGATATTCGAAGAAAAGTGGTCTAAGGGAAAGAAAATTATTTTTGTTGGTTGGGAGAGATTGAAGTAGAAATGTATGAACTATTAATCATTTAAAGGCAGAAGAGTGGGTTTTTGCGCTGGCTGCCCGGCTTATAACTCCTACGCTTTCCAACCTCTTCCTGGCTGTCCCAGTACGCCGCTCGTTCTATTCCTTGAACTTCATGTTCCTCCACTAAAATATCCATTAATTGTGATATAGACAGAATAAGGCTAGGGTTGTTACGGACTAGACTTCGAGTTCCTTGGCGTATAATGTCTATTTCTTCATGAGTTTCTTTTTGGAACTCCTCATCATCTGCACTTTGTCCATGTTGATGGAGTGTCGGAACTCTCTTTCGGCTTTTCTTGTTTCCTACTTGAGTCGCTGCTCTTATTTCCAAGCAAACCAATTCTGCTAAAGAGTTTACTTTAGTTTCTGCTTCTCTTCGAGATCCTTCATTCTTGCCGCTTCACGCTATACCTTCCACTTGATCCTGCTTTACTTATCCTTGAGTTATCTTCGGATCAGTTGATGCAATCTTGTCACGCGCTCTGCCTATTCATTTGCCTGCATCTTTTACTAGTACTACTTTTGACTAAATTTTCTAACCGGGGCTGGTGTCAGAGAGTTAAACTGTTTGAGAACGATTTCTGGAGCATGTTCAGAGGGAGAACCCTTGAAAGGTGTGTATTTTTTAGACTCTAGATCTTTGCGAACCTCTTCAACAAGTTCCTTGAAGCTGGGACGAGGATAGTTAATCTCAGGTTGCCTGGGCGGTGTATTGGGACCAGAGGACCCACGCCTAAGCAGCATGGGGATACTATTGGCTGGCTGATCGATGTATAGCTTCTGGACATGATAAACTGTTTATGCAGGTTTAAAATGAGAACTTGAACTCCCAGAACTGCTGCGCATTCTACTTTCCATGGGGTTGTTAGAGGTGTTAATCTTCTAAGGAGTGTTTCGGTATAAAGGTTAAAAAACTAGTTCTTATTGTTTTTGGGGTAATGAGTGAATAGTTATGATATTTCTAAGTAACAAATAAAATGGATAACCAGTATGAATAGATTTTATGCATAAATCTAGGCTATTGGTTGGACTGGGAATTATGGGTGAGAGCAGGCAAGAATACCCCTTAATTGATGATTGCTATCAAACAACAGTTTAGTGCGTCTAAGAGTATCCAAACTTGCTCGATATATCTGGTTAAATCCCTAAATGCGTAAATCACTAACGCATGGCCGAATCATGGAAACCTAAAATATCCATCTTTCTACCTTTATTTATCTCGCTCTACTCGCTATTTATACTTAGACGAAACTATATTGCCAGATCAATAACTTAACAATAAAATAGTAACAAATCCAATGTTGATCACCAACAAACTCCAGGACAAACTCGTAGTCCTCCTTGCCCCGCACACTGCCTATGGAAAAGTACTCATAGACCGTATCATCGACTCCTTCCTCCTTCCAAAACAACTCATCCTCCTCGCCAAAATGCCTGAGAACAAAAACAACATCCCTAAAACATAATCATCCAATGCCGTCCCGCCCTCCAAATAACTCTAACACAATCAACTAGCCGATTCCTATGTCCGGAGAATTCTTAATGATAAACTGTTCCAACATGGTTGGACTAAATCCAAAACCCAAGCTTTCCTTTCGATCGTCAAGGTCGTCTTCTACATCGATTCCCCAGACAGGATCGTTCTACAGGAAAATATCGGGAGAGTAGATTTTATTTTCAATTGCGACCTGCCACGCGAGGAATACCAGTTGTCCAAAAGCTATTATCGCCACATCTTATTTTCTCGAAAGCTCGCCAAACTCGTCCAGAATTAACTCTCTACAATCAGATTAGAAGACAAGGCCTAGAACCCAACTGTGTTCGTCAGTTTATCATCAATTTATGGACAAGAAAGCGGCTTTGTAGCATAGAACGTTGAGTTTAACAACCAAGACATAGTTTTTGCAGAGTCCTTCAACAATGACGTCGCCAGCATCGAAAAGTATATGGACAACTCTTTTGGCCAAAACAACCATCAAAAATGGAAGAGATCGATAGAGATACTCGAATCAAACCTTATGGGAACCGTAAGTAGCAGCAGCCTTCGACTACATAATACAGTTGTGATCAGGGTACCATTAATCGGGTGCACGTTCCAGAGAGTCGAAGGATATACTGATAAGTTCAATGCCGTCAGTATGCTGATGTATCAGATCGGACAAGGACGAGTCCAGCATCTGAAGGGCAACAAATCCAATATTTTGGATTTGATCCCTGTTGACTTTCTGGCTAATTTCGCCTTGACAGCCGCAGTAACATCATTAGCGTCTTAAAACAAAACGGAATTATATAACTTGTCTACGGCCAGCCGCAATCCTCTCAGACTATCTAAGTTTGTGGACATTCTAAACTCATACTGGTCAGAGTACCCTCTGAGGGAAGAGAATTCTAGGAGTGGGTTTAACCCCCATAGAAAAGTTACAATCTATGAGAAATAGGTTATGTTCTCACTCGAAAAGATGAAGACTCGTATTCCTCAGTTCCTGATCCAGAAGGGGTCCCAGTTGATGGACTTGCGAGGGCCGAAGTTTACATCCCTCAAGAACAGACTCCGGGATAAGAAGTAGGAAGAGATCGCAGACCGTTATAGCCTCTATTTCCGAAATGAATGGCTCTGCGAGTCAAACAAGTGCGTCGATGTTCTGAACGCTCTCGAACGAGAATAGCGTCGAGTCCTTTAGTTCAATGTCAATGAAATTGATTGGGATAGTTATCTGAGGCTATACTGCTTCGGGATACAAAAGTTCATTCTTCGAGTACTCGATGTAGAACACTATACACCTGCCAATCTCAACTTGTTAAGAGCAAGAGGGGAGACCAGTACACCGTACTTCTCCGATATCTACTGGGCCTTGAGCGAAGGAAAAAATTATGACGCTAAGGGATCAATTCAGATGCGTAACCATGTAATCGGAACAGCTTCTGTGCGACAGGCCATCGATTAACTCGTAAAAAAGAGAGTGTCAAAACTGGAAAAAGGACCAGAAAGCTATGCTCAAGTGGAGTCGGAATACCATCGAGTGGCAGAAGGAATTTGCGATCAGATGTTCAGTCAGTATAACATGCGCACAATTAGACTCTTCGCATGGTTCTTGCACAAAGTTTTCAAGGTTATTTATGAACAGGTCGTCATCGACAAAAGTGATATGCTGAAGCTAAAAAGCTACGAGGAGAAAGGAGATGGGCCAATAGTCATGATTCCCACCCATCGCTCCTACATGGATTTCCTAATCATGAGCTATATCTTCTTCGGATATGGATTGAGGGTCCCTCACATTGCTGCCGCAGAAGATTTCCTGAATATGGCTGTGATCCATGTGCTCCTTCGAAAGTCCGGAGCATTCTTCATCAGACGAAGTCAGAACGAAAATAAGGAACTCTACAAGGCTATCATGACAGAGTATGTGTCCAAGATCTTGACTGAAAACAGCCACTTGGAGTTCTTCATCGAGGGAACTCGAAGCAGAGTTGGGAAGATGCTCGAACCTAAGTACGGAATGCTTACTATCGTTACCGACTGTGTGGCAGCCGGAAAAATTAAGGACGCCATCATTGTTCCCGCAACCATTAATTATGAAAAGGTTTTGGAAGGAGCTAGTTTCCCATTTGAATTACTTGGAGAGCCCAAGGTGAAGGAGTCACTGGGTAGGCTGATCAAGGCTGTCGATACGCTGAAGGAAAACTACGGTCGAATTATCATTGAACTTTGTGAACCCATATCTGTCAAGCAGTATATGGCCAAGAAAATTAGTGAGCCTGGTAGCAACTACAAAAAGGCAGTCAACAGTCTGGGATTGGATATCGTATATACCCTTTCCGACAACTTAGTCATTATGCCACCTGCAATCGTTGCATCGATCATTCTGATGCAGCGTAAAGGGATTTCCGAAACTGAAGCAAATCAGTTCGTGGAGTGGCTTTCCAAAGAGATTCATACAAGAGGTATTAAAATCGCTAGAACCCAATCTGGCTCGGCTATCTCGGTTTCTGGAGCACTACAATTTATGGGAGACATCGTCACTAAGACCAAGAAGAACGTGTTCTAACTTGACCTTAGCTCCAATCTCGAAACCACCAATATCCTTATGCTTTCCTATTATCGCAACACCATAACCCATGTGTTTTTCTTGGAGGCAATAATCCTGACTGCCTTTAACTCTTTCGGCTGGGAAGCTACTAGACACACAGGTATCCAGTATTCGCAGCTGGCCGATCAGTCGGCTTTCTTGTACAATTTGCTACAGAAAGAGTATGTCCTAAGGGATTCATTATCTCATCAGCCAACGCTTGAGCGTTATATCAATCAGCTCATAGCAAACAAGGTGCTAATCGTCTCTGAGGATACAAAACTCATCAAAGCCAACGAGCCCAAAAAGTCAATGTATTTCCAGTTCTATTGTTCTCTCATTTGGCCTCTGGTTGAATCCTATTGGTTGGCCTTGCTATATTTCTTCAAACTTGATAAGATGCGGACCTCCGTGCCTTTATCGAAACTAGTAAATCAGATCCAGTGGTTCGGAGAGAGCATGATCGAAGAGAGACTGGTGGAGCACATTGAATCAGTATCCCAAGACACCTTGAAGAATGCTATTAGTGCCTTCAGTAGACTAGGTCTGATAAAGATAATAAAGTAATAACTGCAGGGAGTGCAGGTCCAGAGCATCCTGTGCCATGCGCCAATGTAGACCCTGAAGGAGATGTAGAACAAGATCGGGATGCTGCTGAAGAGCAGTTTTGCGAAGAGCGTAAAAGGAGTAGTGAGCCCGGGGCGGAGTACATTCATGCTGGACTTCCCATTCCTTGCTAAACTGTGATAAAAGAGATATTGCATATTTTGATGTTATTTTGTTCTTATTAGTCTTGCCAAATATACCTCGATTTCTGGTTCTAGTGTATCATATCTGATTATATAAATATCAGTCTAATGAACGGAAATAATTCAAAACGTACTATTTATCGATTATTTCGAAGTTAGACTTTTCTCAAACATTCCCCTCTCAGTCATCTGCTGCTCAGGGGAGAAGGGTTGATTGTGATTACTCTTCTCGAGTCCTGCACGACTTGCTTTTCCAAAGCAGCTATCCTCGACTCCTTTTCATTGATGCTTTTGTTCCTATATTCGATCTCTGACTTCAGGGTCTCGTAGTTCTTCTCAAACATCGCAGCATTCTCCACATTTATATTGTACAATTCCTCGGCTCTGGCCTTCAGCTGAGTCTCATTTTTCTTGATCTCGTTCAACAGTCCAGCCAGATATTCAGAGTTGTGTCTACTCTCGTTCAGCTCTTCTTGGAGTTTATGGAGACTAAGCTGTAGTTTTTGTTTGTCAGCCTAGGCGTTCTTGCCTTGCTTGGCGATTTCGACTAGATCTGCCCGTGTTTGTTAAATCTCATTTTCAAGTTCCTCCCGGTGCTGCACCTCTCGGACGAGCAGTTTTTCTTTTTCCTGGCTCTCTCTAATAACCTTCTCAAGTGCTTCTTTAAGCATCTCTCTCTCTTTGTCGATCTGTTTCAAGATCTGCGAGAGTTGATGATTGTCTCTTTCGACCTTAGCTGCTCTGCCCTCCACTCCATTCAGGTTTTTGCTAACCTCGTTGATCTTTTCGCGGAGCAGTTAGTTGTCTTTTATTGCTTTTGAATGTTCGCGGTTGAACTGTTCCAACTTCGCTGCAGACTGCTGCTCTAAAGCCATAGATTTTCTCCGCTCGTTTTCGACTGCATCAGCAAGTTTTTTGAGCTATCCATTACTGATCTGACTCAGTCTCCTTTCTTATTCCAGTATTCTTTCAATCAAGTTGTATTTTTTCTCAGCCTAGGATAGAGCTTCTGTGTTCCTACCCTAGCTTTTCTCTGTCTTCTTCTAGCTTTTTCATGATTTTTTCGTTTTTATCTTCGAGGGCCCTGATTCTTCTCTTTTGATCCTATTCCATTGCCATAGACTTTCTTCGCTCTTCCTCGACCTGTCTCATGTATTCGCTGATCTATTTCTCTCTGAGATCAGACTTCCTAGCCATTTCCCTAATAAAGCCCTCAGACTCTCTTCCGCGATCTTCGAGTTGAGAAATTAGATGCATTTGCTTGGCATGACTTTATTGCGAGGCTACTAGTTTGTGGTTCATTTCATTGTGCTTGTCTAAGAGTTCCTTAATCTTGTGTTTGGCATCATTTTGATAGCTCATTGAGTTTCGTCGTTCTTTCTCCAGCTCTTCGTGAAGTCTTCTTGCTTCTTCTTCTGTGAGCTGGCTCTTTCTGGTTTGTTCGAGAAGTACTTGTTAGATTTCTTTATATTTTTCTTCGAGCAAATTGCAGACTGTCTCTTTCTGTTTGAATGCACCTTGGCTATCTTCTAGTTTTCTAGCGATCATCCCATACTTATCAGCTAACTCAGCCATCCTTCTGTTGAGCTGCTCTGCATTCTGTTCATGCATCATGCTCATTCTTCGTTCATTTTCGTACTCTTCCTTGAGCTTCATGAGCTACCTTGCCATCATATCGCTCTTCCGACCATTTTCTTGCAGCAGTCTTTCAAGATCCTGATTTTTGCTGAAAAACTCTGCTGCTCGCTTCTTGAACTGGGTATTCTAATTTTCCATCTTTTCTGCGATGTCCCTATTCTTTTCTTCCAGCTTCTCAATGATCTGCTGTTTTTCTCTCAGAGACAACAACGACATTCTTCTTTCCTTCTCGACTTCCCCCAACAATTCCTGGAGTTGATTGTTATACATGTCGGTTTTTCTTGTCTGTTCGTTGTATCGGCCTTCGGTCCTCCCGGATTCTCTATTAGTAAGTCTTCATGGCGTTTAAAGCCTTTCTATTCTTTTATTGTTCTTCAGCATGCTTCTCCTTTAAAGATTTTGCCTCATCAAGAATGGCCTTGAGCTTTCTGTTGGCCTATTATTCGAAAAGAGTGGACTTCCTGCGTTAGTTCTGAAGCTAGTCTCTGTGCGCCTTGATTTAATTCTCATAGACATCTGACTGCCGAGCAAACTGTTCTAACAACTCTTCACTCTTCGCCAACTTACCCCTGAAATCTCTATTCTGAGTATCTAGCCTTTTCAAGGATTCTTCTTTCTCCTTTTATAGTCTATCGATTACCTTTCTGTTATTTTCCTAGACATCTTTGAAGCCTTTTCTCTGTCTTTCTATCTATCTCTTTAGCTCATTTATTTCTTAGATTTGTTTGCGCAGTCTGGACTCGGCAATCTCACTGGCTTTTTCCTCCTCATTCAGTTTCTTCAATAGAGAGTCCCTGTCTGAGTTCAGTTTACCAACCTCAGCCCGGAATCTGTTTTAGAGTTCGAGTCTTATACTTTCGGATCTTTTCTTTTCAGCTTCGAGGTTTTGCTTGTAGTTGCTTGCTCGTTCTTCAAGTGCACTAAGGTTCTTTGACTGCTCCTTAAGCTTACTCACAGCAGTATTAAGTTAGTTCGACAGTTGCTGGTTTTCACGCTTTTGTCTGTCAGCTTCATTCACTTCTTTGTTTGCTTTACTGATAATTCTATCTTTTTAGTTCTACGCGGTGTCCAATTTTTAGATTAGTTTCTAGTTTTAGTGGTGAAGTTTTTAGAGGTCCTCCTGGAGCCTATGGATCTCTTCATCGGACTATCTTAGCTTCCGATCAAGTTTCTTGTTGCTCTCTATCACCTGTCTGGCTTCTTGCTTGACATCGCCCAATTGAGCAATCTTGTCCTTTAGCTTTTCAATAGTTTCGATGTTGTGCTACCGTTACATTGATAGGCCGTCAGCCTAGCGATTTATCTTCTCAAGCTCCCTGTTTTTTCGGGAGAGTTCTTCATGTCTTTTCTCTGCATTATGCGATACCTTTTATAGGGCCACCCCAAGCTTTTCTTTCTCATGCTCGAGTTCATGGATGCGTTCAGAATAACGTGAATTTAGTGCCTGAATCTTTTGGCGAAGATGTTATGTTTCTTCAGGGTTGGATGCGGCTTCGCGGAGTCTCTCGTTCTAATGCTTGAGGTTTTCGACTTCAGCATCCACTTCAAGGAAAATCTGTTCGATCATGTCACGGAGGTGTAGGAGTTTGTTTTGCATATCATTCGAATATCCATCGGTCCTGCCCATGAGATCCTCGATGCCTTAGCCCATGAGTCTGAGTTTTTCAATGAGGCTGCCTTTTCGGTTCGAATTAATAGATTCTACTTCAGATGAGCCGCGTCTATATTTGTGTAAAAAATATTCAATGAGGTTTGTGTCAAGAAGGTGAAAATACCTATGCTTCTGGCTGGTTGGGCTCAAAAGAGGGTGGGAGTGAGCAGAGTTCGTGCCCTGGATCTGGCTCTCAACGAGTCCGTTCTGGTCGGATTTCATCATCAGATTCCTCCAGATCGAGGTCATATCTGTGGACTGATGCACAGGGCTCGTATGGTGGTTGGCTTGGGCGAGAGATGTGTCCGGGAACTTGTCAGTGGGACTGAATGTGTACATAGGCATCCTCTGGTAGCTTGTATGGTTGGAACTTTTAGAATCGGCGCCCTGTACTCACATGCATGAAAGAGAAATAG
>JAKZAN010000304.1:0-54931 GCA_023053545.1 Lepidurus packardi
CCCCAACCCCAACCCCAACCCCAACCCCAACCCCAACCCCAACCCCAACCCCAACCCCAACCCCAACCCCAACCCCAACCCCAACCCCAACCCCAACCCCAACCCCAACCCCAACCCCAACCCCAACCCCAACCCCAACCCCAACCCCAACCCCAACCCCAACCCCAACCCCAACCCCAACCCCAACCCCAACCCCAACCCCAACCCCAACCCCAACCCCAACCCCAAGTCCCGGATATCATCGAACCTGGTTTGAATAAAATCCAATCTTTCTCCTCCCCTACCTGATTAAAAACAATCTACAAATCATAATAATTAAATTATAACTAGCATGAAAAAAATAAATATCTACTAAAAGATATATACCATGGCACTCATATTACTATATATAGTTATCTTGCCTTTCCTTTCTTCTCTTCAGAATTCTAGATCGAAAGTATCAAGACAGGGCACCAACACTTTTCTGTTCCCGAGTAGCCCGAACTCCTCCCCCAGAATGTCCTGTACTGTCTAGTTCATTTTCACACGCAGGAAATCATACTGCACATACTTCCAGGCCACAATATTTGTCTCATTCAATCCTGAACCCCTCAGAGATTTCACAATCAACTGGGTTGCCTTACCGCATTTAGATTCGATTTTACTAGCTACTTCAGCATTGAAGTCCACGAGATATGGGTATTAGAGTACCCGCAGACGAGAGTCTAGGAGAGATTAGTTGAATACCTGACTTCTAGTCACAAAAGACATAAACTTCTCCTAGCTCATCTCATACCTACCCTACAATGTCCTGATGTCACAGTAGTACAAGGCTTATTTGATAATATAAAACTCAGCGGAGGCCTCAAGTCCCAAACTTATGACGAACGAAGCAAACAGTTCCAGGCGGACATTTGGGCAGCAGAATGCAGCAAATATCCATTCCAATTTACTAAACCTTTTAAGCTGGATAGTTTCTATTTCCTTCAGTACTGTTATACAGAGGCTGTTGACGCTGCATGACTAATTTGGTGGTTAGAAGCCTGGGATGATTTTAGAAGCTATAGATTTAACTTTGTCGTGGTGCTCTTGGTTGTTCACATCGTATCGGATGTCCTAACTATTCAGTCCTGATATACTTGCCAAAAAAGGGTCCAGAGCGATGACCAGTTATAGGTAGATCTGGAAAGCATCGCAACTGAAGTGCCTACCGTCTGCGAATAACAAAGTGTAGAAGAGTTGGGATCGAGGATTCTTGTTCCGAAGAGCCTTCACGTAGAGCAAGAGTTGCTTGAGGTGTTTGTAAGCCAATGATTTCACACCATATTTATGGTTAAACCTCTTCAAGATCATCGAAGAAATCGGACTTAAGCCTCTTTGGAAATCCAGAAACAACAGTTTGTTGGAAGAGCCTAATGCTTTTTTGGAGTATTTCAGGAGCTCAAGCATCAGGGGTACTAGATTTTTGTCAACCAGGGACTCCATCTTCTTGTCTGCGAACTCTCCTTGATCGTCGATGCTTTTGAGAAGTTCACGGTAGAGCCCCATCTCATATTTGTTGTTCTTCGTCTTGAACAGCAGTTTTGAGTTTTTGTACTGCAGCTTTTGAAGCATGAAATGTTCATAACTGTTTTAGGGTATAATCACGTAGTAGGGGTCGTTCAGTCGCAGGCCGATCCGAGGGTCGATTTGGAAAGGTTCCCTCATAATCGAGGAGGCTGAACCGTCTTGGATAGCTATTGCTCCAGTACTCCCAACAGTTCTGCGGTTGAAGGCTCTCTGGTTATAAGATCTATTTGTTCGATTCCCTTGTAGTGCCCTTCGTGGAGTGATCTGTTTCGATGTGCGGAAATCAGTATTATTTTTGGGACTCAAAAACCCTGTTTCAGTTAGCAGGAACTAGTCTTAGTAAAATTCATGATTTAAGGTTGATGCCCAGGCATCACGAGGGTTGAAGTTCTTTACAGTAGTCGCCCCGACTGCCTCAAAATTGTTTTCAGTCCCTTCCGGGGAGCGGGAAATATTTATTACGAAATGGGTTTTGATTCTTTAAGACCCAGAAGATGATACGGACTCTTCTATGATGAAATGAGAATGGTCATCGATACTCGGAATATTGACTTTGTGGGTTTTTAGTTATGGCTTTTCACTCTCAAGGTGGATATCAGTTGGGAGATGATGGTTGGGGGTTATAGATTTCTCAGGGGGTTCCTCGATATGCACGACCTTATGATTACCTTTTTCTTGAGATTTTTCAGGCGTCAGCTTTGGTTAGGTGGGTTCTGCTTATTTTGTTGGTATTTTTTCAATCAAGACATTCTCACTCTAAACAACCACACTTAAGTTCTCTTTAACTCCTTATATCGTTTCTGTTCTGCTTTAATTGACACTTTCCTACTTAAAGCTCATTTCACCGACTGACTCTTTCTCACACTTCGCTTCTGTTTTTTCCTTCTGATTTTGTTTCTTATTGCCAACTTTTTTAGCTTTAGATTTTCTAACAGTCAGCTCTGTACTATTATTCTACTTACATCCAAGACCTGAAGTTCTTATCGATTTTTCTGGAGGGCTCACACTAACCCTTATTTTCTCGACTATAGTCGTCTGCATTTCCTCATCATTAGTCTCGACTTTTTATGTTTATATCTCGACACTCTACATGGTTACAGATTTGGTTTGGATATACCCATGCCTAACCTACTTTGGATCGGTCTGGCAGGCATGGTCAACCGTACTAAACTCCCCTGCTAACCTTTTCTGGATACTCTCTGAATCGATAGGAGCAGTATCCTCATCCTACTCGATATTCTCGAAGTTATCGTTCTCCCCCTCCTCTTTCGCCATATCGACTGCCACCTTCTTAATCTTGTTCTTCATATGATTACATAGTTTGCCTTTATAGTTCTGCACCCCTCTGTACATCTTTCGGATCCAGTCCCGTTTCGCGACATTAGTCAGCTGAAGCACCAGATTCTCCTCAAGGACTCTAACAAATTCCATCTCGAAATGCAATGTGTTGTCCTGTTGCTACCTCAACTGGGTTTTCAGTTATCGATTCGCTCTCTGGTTAATTCTGCTTTGGTACTCTGCTCCTTTCCTTGCAGCTTCGGACTCCACCAACTTAGCCTTGGTCTCATTTATCACCTTTTATCTGAACTTGAGTTCCTATCCATATATTGATTCTGACTCCGCTATTTCTCCTCGTAGCTACTTATGTATTTTGTCGGTCGTCTGCGTTATGTGGATTATCGCCTGCTGGCATACCTTCCAAGTCATGTCCCATATACGTTCGACCAACTCTGCTTCCTCTTCGCATCTCGTCCGGATTATTCGGATCACTTATTTCATGCCCAAACCCATTACGATCTCTTTGAAGTCTGAACACTAGTTCTAACACTTTGGGGGATTGGCTATTCTCTGATTTATCCAGTTGCCGATTTCATTGATGGCTCTCCGATAGCTGAGTTTGTCCTGGATACCATGGCTAGTTTTGCTTAGATTGTCACCTCTATTCGATTTGGGAATCTTGTCCGTGCTTTGGCTATGGTAGTTGTGGGTCTCTTGGGCTTTGCTCCTTTTTCTGTGTCTGGTCTGGCTGTTAGTGTATTTAAGCCTCTCGCTATTGATCGGGGAGGAGTGGGAATTAAGAGGAACAGTATGGGGGATACTGTTTTCATTATGGAGACCACTTTCACTATCGAGTCTCGACGAAAATATGCCGGCAGCCGATTGGGTGTGGGATCCCTGGGACATATTTTTATTGTTATTCCTGATGGCTTTTTATCTTATCGTGTCGGCAATCTCAGAAGCAATATGCGGAGGGATGATCCCCAAGGGTATCTTTTGAAGAAACCCTGTAGCACGCAGGTTGACGTTGTTGGTTTCGTAGCGGTAGGGGCATTCTGGGTTTCTGAGGAGATGCATTTTGTGGGGGAAGTCATTCTTGATGGAAGCTGGAGTAAGACAGGTTAGGGCAGGGTCTTCGAGGTTGATAGTAGTAATGCTCGCCTAGCCACGGGGTAGGACTACTTTTTTGAACTTGGCCTCGGAATTTATGTTTTCCATCGATGATTATATATATATATAGATAGATTGATCTATTTTTCGAATAAAAGAAAATACTATGTTACTATGTAACATGTGGGATGGTGAAAGGAAGAAGAAGAGAAGAAGGAAGAAATAAGTGATAACAATGAGAACTACATACACATATTAGTCTAATTTTTGTATTTTTTATTGGTTTGTTCTGTAGTGAAGGTGTGAATGGTTCTGGCGGAGGGATCAGGTGAAGTCAGATCAAGGAGATTGGGGGTCGGATGCATGGGTTGGAGTAATTCAAAGATTCAAAAAAAGACAACAGAAACCAGAACGATTGAAAGAAGGCGAAGGAACTATGCACACGATACCACATCCCTATTTATTGATTATATTTATTTTATTTATGAGTGAACACAAACCCCAATGGGAATCCTGTCATCATTCTTAATTTATGAACAAATTAAAGTATAGGCAAGCCGATATCTTATTAATAAACTTCAATCCTCCCCTCTCTCTGAAAAAATAAAGAATAATTAACATACACCCTCTAACAATACAATCATGAAAATAGTAATGGTAATAATAATAATTAACGTTTCATTAAAGTAGGGGAGGGGGACAACATTTTAAAAATAAACAATAGCTACACAAATTATGGTTTTGTTCAGATACTGATGATTGAGTATCCGCAGAAATGGATTTGTGAACAAGAGGATGTGGGATATACACATATACTTTGTGTTTAGATGATTTCCAATGTATGTGCATTAGCCAAACACGATAAAAACCCTAAACACATTTTGTTAGCAAGGTTGGGAAACCAAAATCCATGGTTGGACAGATATATATTTGTATTCCCTATATCTGTAGGATAAAATATAATATGTATACGTATATATATAGAGGTGCATGTGTTTTCTAACGAATAATATATATATATATTCATATATCTGTATAGATAACCAAAGACCATTCCCCCTCTCTGTGTGTGTGTGGCCCTTCTTAGATTTTATATAGGCCTAATAACAACTTCCTATTTTTGACTATTATTACGATCATTTGAAAATCTTATTATCACTATACATGTTATTTCGACAAACAGACACTTTTTCTCTCTCTCTATACCCATATATACATTTATATATATATATTATAAACCATCGATTGAAAAAACAAAACAAAATAAACATTACTAACTAACTAACTCCAGGCCCACACCATTACCCAGACAGCACACATATATATTCGACCCAATCATCTCATGAACCTCCCCATCAAGATCACGGAAGTCGGCAAGTACAAAGTCCAGGAACTTGTCGGCGAGGGATCCTTCGGCAAGGTCTACAGAGGCATCGATAGAATCACCAACTAAACTGTTGCCCTTAAGTTCATCGCTCGCAAAGGCAAGTCCAGGAAGGAAATGGATGGACTCCGACAGGAAATTGAAATCCTCAAAAAACTCAAACACGAAAACATCATCCAGCTCAAGGACCACGTTGAGACTGCCAACGAAATCATCCTCATCACGGAGTTCGCAGGGAAAGACCTGGCTGCAGTGCTTGAAAAACAGAAAAGACTCAAACTCGATGAGATTCGCAACTACGCCCGCCAGATCGTCAGCGCACTGCTCTACCTCAATGAGAATCGGATTGTCCACCGCGATCTCAAACCCCAGAACATCCTTTTGAAAGATAACTCGGTACGCATCTGCGATTTTGGATTCGCTCGCAAGATGTCTGCAGCCACACTCTGTCTGCACAGTCTGAAGGGCACTCCTTTGTACATCGCCCCTGAGATCATCAGCTAAAAACCCTATAATCACAAAATCGACATCTGGTCACTGGGTATCATCCTTTATGAACTGTATACTGGCATCCCGCCCTTCTACGCTGACACATACTACAAACTACTCCCCAAGATCTTGGGGGATAAGGTTAAGTACCCTAAAGACATGGACCTTGAGCTCAAAGAACTCATCGATGGCATGCTCCAGAAACAACCAAGTCTACGTTGCGATTGGGACAATATTACCAGCCACCCTTTCCTGAAAAGCAGAAGTCCCCTCCAAGAGCTTCCTCCTGAAAGCATCAACCGCCACGATTCTGATAAATTATAGAAGGAATTTCCGATTGAGCCCAACATGCTCCAGTCCGAGAATCTGAAGAACCATGCCGATAAGGTCGATATCAAAGAATTGCGAGAATACGAATAGGAGTTAAGACAGGGCAAACCGCAAGCAAAAGAACTCAAGACCAATATCATATTCTACCATCGCTTAATGAGGTTATTCACAAGCTACTCTTCAGGCGATCAAGTTAGCAAGGAATGTCTCACAAGTGCCTTCCGAGTCCTAACCATCCTTATCACCAAAATCAAAATCGAAAATGAGCTCCGGGAAGATGATATAACCAAGAAAAAAGACTTGCTGATGGTCGTGGTTTAGATGATTCTAGCCATTGATGAGGAAGATCTGCTCGCACAGGTTTATATTTTGGTTGGGTACTTGCTGAAGAATACATTCGATGAGAGTACGACTATCGTCGACAATTAGGCTGAGAATATCCTTGATGCTACCTGCATAGTTCTCGGACGGGAGAAGATCTCCTCTGCGCTATTGGTCAACATCCTCAAGATTATCGGGATTCTGGCCAACCAGGCCCTCATGACTCTCAAAAACTCTTCAGACTTCTTCTCAGTCATCCACTAAACTAAAATCCTGAAGTTAATCGCCCAGAAGTATCAACCTGAAAAATAGCTGACCATTATTTTTTAGTGTCTCGAGAAATTCGTGCATCCCCTACGTGGAGACTACCCCCTCAAACAGTCTAAACTCCTGAACTCTCTGAAACGAGATGTTGCCGAAGGTCTAATCTAGAAACTTCCAGTCTTATCCAAAATTATCGATAGCTATTCCACAGCATAACTAGAATACCTATATAGAGTATTTTATGAGTGCATCAAGACTAGCGATGAGTTCCGTCGATCATTTGTCTCAGTCAGTAAATGGAGTGCATTGAGTCGTCACCGTTTTTTCTGGCCTGTGATCAACTACTTCCTCGTCATTAACGGACATCCACAGTTCCTGAATCTCTAATCTGCTAAACAATAACTGACTTCGGAGGAATCTGTGAGCAATGATAGCTAGCTGCAGAAAGCATGCCAGTTTCTGATAATGCAGAGAGTCCTGAGCCAGAAACTAGATTCCAAACAGAGAACAGAACTCAACAAAATGTTGCTCAGAAAAGCCATCGACCTGCTAAAAATCGATGATAAGAAAAAGACTAAGTCAGTCGAAAACGTGGAGGGATGGGCTTTCGGAATCCCTCATTTCAAATTCGATGACATCGTGTGCGAGACAATAATGGGAGTCGTCGATATCGACAAATTCTACGAAAATAAAGACATCTACACTATTCTAGAACAAGGCAAAGTCATGGAATTATTGACAAGAACCAACTCAGCCGGCAGTTTGAACATTACAGGCAAAACACTCACCAGAATCTGTCCTGTTCTCCACTTGATGATCAAGGAGTCTAAGAGCAAAGTTCTCTGTAACAACCTATGTTAATGCCTGAACACCATGTTGCAGGAATAGGAGCTAACACGTGTCAGAGAGATATCCCAGGAAGCAGGAGTGCAGGAGTACTGTCTTACAGTTTTCCAAATTATGAAGGAACTAACCTCGATTGACGATAAGAAGATGAGCGAGTTCTATACTAAGTGTGAAAACCTCAATCTCTCTAGACTCATCCTAGCGGAGCCTTTGCTCAATGAGAAGTGTCTGCCTATTACCCTTGGTATTCTCTACAAAGTTATCCAGAAGCAGCCTTCGGCCATGGATCACATCATTGTGCAAGGACTCACTAAGCTAAAGAAATACTTATACTCGTCCAACGCCTAGCTGATCCAGGAGATGGTCCAACTGTTGTCCCATATGGCCCGATCTAAAGTTGACACTTATGCAGTTATCAGTAGTCTGGGGATCGTCTAACTTTTACCCCGTTACCTGAGCAACTATGGGGAATCAGTCAAATAGAGAACCCTGAACCTTATCGGTAACCTATCCAAACACTCCACCTACTTCTTCGAGGATTTCCAGAAGCATCGCATAGTGTATTGCATCGGCCAGTCCATAAAAAATGCATCTAACTTCTAACGAGTGGTCAAGAACGTAGTCTACTCTATCGGAAACATCTCCTACTACAACTAACAATTCAAAGATGACATCAAACCCCTGATCCCGTATTTCTTCAATGCCCTATGCCTCTAGGACGACCATCTGCTATCCAACACAATTTCTACTCTTTCGAATTTACTGAGACACAGTGCCGTGTATCTGAAGGAACTGGTGAGCAGCAGGACAGTGTCGAAGATAATGTAGATCGTGCGTAACTCCAAAAACCAAGGCATAATAGTTTTCGGACTGAACTTCATGCAGAAGGGAGTGGCGTACCCGGAGTTCACGCACTATTACAAGTAGGAGATAGTTAAACTGATTAGTGGTCTGCCGCAGACAGGGGCTGAGACTGAGATCACGAAGAAAAGCAAGAAGATAATGGAGAAGCTATTGTGATCTCGCTTTCAAAAACTAAAGAGAGGAGTTAAGGAAAGTAAGATGAATGGGTAACAACTAACATCTATGAGATCAAGCTAGAAGTCTAATTTGATGAAACGTATCTATATATCTAGAAATATGTTTTATGCTTTGAAAAAGTTATTATTGAACCTGAGCCAAACATAACTCATATTAAAAGAGGAGGGGGTTTTTTATATATGGGTATCGGCATGAAAGGGAAAAAAGGATAATTATTTTAAATAATTATACACAATCTGCAATACAAACCCAAGTAGAAAAGAAAGAAATAAGCATGGACCCCAATTCCCCTAAATAACAATCCAACATCACACACAAACAAGATAAGTTCGAAGACGAGTGCGTCCCCATCAGCAAAGAGGAGTCCGTCAAACTCTAAAGCTTCCTCGGAAAGGTATGCGATAGCCTCAAATTCGAAGAGGATGTGGATCCCTTGCTCGCACAGGTGCTGGGCAGCTGGAGGGTGGAAATGCAGAATAAAGCACAAGCACCATGATGATAACTCACATTATATTCCGAGATGGGCGTGATAGTTTTGTATTGAGACACAATATCCCGACAGCCTCTAAAAGAGATACTGGAATAGTGCTTCTATGGGTATTCATGAAAAAAGGATAAACTCTATAAATTGGGAAAGCATTTTTTTTTAAAAAAAAGATATAATACTTTCAAAAGAAAATCATTTGTTAAGTGGTTTATATATTGCAAGTAGACCCGACAAAAAGATAATGATTCAGAAATTCTCAATCCCCGTCCTACTGATCCTTCCTCTGATAATTACTCTCACTCTCCAGCACAACCCCCTCACTTTTCTGCTCGACCAGGATCACCTTATCGTTGCCTACCGCTATCAGGGTCTCCAGGAAACAGATGCAGATTAACCCTATATCCTCATCCGCAACGTCCCTGCAGCATATACCCAAATCTAGTTCTGCCAGCAAGAAGACTCCATCGTCCCTGAAAACTTCCTCCCTGCATCCCTCTCCAACCACCTGTCCTCTGTCGGCTACTCCTACAAACCATCTGAAGAATACAATTGCACAGGATACAAAGTGTAGCATTCCAACACTGTCGACACCGAGCTTCTGGCAAATATCCGGTAGATCAGTTCCTACCACTTCGGATTCCCGTTCTCGACTGAGTTGCTGAACACACTCACTTTACGCCCTACTGATGACTACCAGGTCAAAATCTACTCTACGGAGTAAGGTTCTATCAGATACAATGTGAATTGCAACAAATTCGCGTTCCCCAAACCCCTCCCCGCCAAGGTCGATAGCAATCAATATGCTACCAAAAAATACAATGCTACCAACTTTGCTGCCCATGGTAGTTATTGGAGAAACTTAACTGGGAAAGGCCTGCATCAGCAACTGAACTACTTTATCCAAGTCCCTACCAGTCTTGACATCCACGCACAATGCACAATCCAGATCGAGGAGATACTGCCAGAACATATGTACATCGATACCGACCAGTTCAGCGCGGCTCGATTACGCCATTACGAGGTCATAAACGTCGAGAAGCCGAGTTTCAATAGCAAACAATACTATTACAACCTCACCTTGCCCTTGTATGACAGCCAGTTCTTGAAGGAGGGAGTGTACAAGTTCTCATACCCCATACATTTCAGATATCAGAAACCGACAGCTAAGAGCCACGTGTCTATAAGGTTGAATGGACTGTAAAAGATATGGGTGAAGTGTCCCGAAGGGAAATACAGTTTCAAAGAGGTGAAAGCGGGAGAATCAGGGTTGGTGAAGATCCCGGTTGGCAACAAGGAGCAGACTCGGATGGTAAACTTCTTCACTCTCGTGCTGACGCTTAGCTGTGCTCTGTTCATCAACAAAGCTCTAAGAGGAAGTCCTATCTGATATGTACAAAAAATTAAGACCCTTAAAATGTCTAAGAATGTATAGAATAGATTTCGAAAGATGTCTTCTATATTTTTATAGTGGATATTTTGCATTATCAACATTTTATCCATTGAAGACTCTTTCTTTTTTTAGATTATCTTTATCAGTAAATCCTGAAAAAGTTGTGGGTAGATGTTATTTTATATGTCATCTTTTTAGTTGGGAAGGGGAAAGCTAAAATGTTTGTATATATTCATGCCCATTTATTCTGCTAGGACACGTAAGTCACGTGGGTCTGCCCAGGAGACGCCTATCTCGGCACTCGCGGCATCTCCAGAACCGGGCACATATCTCGGACATAGTTCTGAATCTCTGGTCTCGTGAATGCCTCCTTGTAGCTGCTCCCTCCTTACAGTTTTGTCGGCTTGTACTCGTACTTCAGTTCTGGCTGCCTTAGTGGCTTCACATCATGCTTCTGGTACTGTTCTTTGTAAGCAGATTGACCTTCGAAGGGTATATTTCTACGGGCCTGGGCAGCCATCACAGGATTAGCACTGTGATTGGTTCCATCATTTTTGAAAGCACTTGTTACGCCAGCCGCGGGATTGGCCATATGGTTGTTATTTCTGGTGTTCTAGTCCATTAACCCACCCTTGAAGGTGTCCTTATAGGAAGAAGTTCCTTCGAACTTGGCAGGGTTGGGCCTGTAATTGTAAGTTGGTTGGACCGGTACAGACACCTATAAATCAATAAAATAAAGAAAAGAAAAAACCATATGAGAGAATTTAGTATTTACTTCGTTGCGAAGATAAGTGGATTTGTAAGAAGTCTCCCCATAGAAAGGAACCTTGTTCTGGGCTTTCAGCCGGTCTCCGATCACAGAGTTGAAGCTATAACCTGCACTCGACATTGGTTTAGAATCGTTGTTATTGCTGTCGTTGCTAATGGCTGGCAGATTGGTAAACTGGCTTTTGTAACTGCTCTGCAAGATATCGGGATCGTATTTAGTCTGGACAACCTTGGGAACTTCATGCTGAGCACGCTTCTCTAGCGGATGTTCCTTAAAGAAGGCCCTGCTGGTTGTTTCTGATTCGAGTTTGGGTTTGGGAGCGAGTGATCGAGGACACTTGTGGAGACCTATAGATATATTGATAATGAGAGTGTTGGATGAGTGATATTACCACAGGTGCACACCTCGCAGACACACTTGGTGTTGTATTTATCATGCTTTGAAGTGTAGAATTTCTGTTGTGATGGGGGTCTCAGGAAATCTGTCATGATTGTTGTTGTCTTTTTGTTATTTGTTCTTTTATTCTTTTTTTCTGGATGGATGATATCTATGTATATGTTATATATATATATATTTTGCCTGTTTTTCTTTTTTTGCTTTAAGAATTCTCAGTAGATTTTATGAATTATTGTTATTTTGTGAGATGATGGGGTGAGTATATCTTTTTTATTTGTTATAGAATATTGTGATCTATTTTATTATTTATTTCTACTGATATAGCTATGAAGGAAATCAAAACTATAAATTTACAATAGACAGACACAATGATATTATTCCTTTATCAAGGCTTGAACATAAAAAATATAAAATATCATTATCATCTTTAAAACGAATCATTTCATTGTTATTTTTTGTTTGTTATTATTATCCTAATTACTCTTATCTCCTAAAAGATTTTCCCTCAGAATCCCCAGTATCCGGGTTATCCGTTGTTTGTTCGATGCATTCCCTCCAGTCCTCTATTTCTTGCGCATGAACAACTCCTCCATCCTTCGAAGGTACTTCTAGCTCCAGTACGATACTACTTCTAAGGTTTTCTATGCTTATTATACTTTTGTCTGGGATGATTCAACCTGTTTCCTCCACTAGTAACCATCAGAGTGTCGAAGTCTTTCTTAGATTTGTTCCCCTAGCGATTCGTACTAGCTTTTCAGCTCGCTTGCTTTGAATTTTAGTGACTTTAGCTTGGCTTACTGGTCTGTCTGCTTGGCTTAGAGTTGTTTTACGGTTTGGGACACTTACTAACATTCGGGTTCTAGCTGGAAGTACTTTTTTGGGAAGTCTTCAGGGCTGAAAGGACCTCGCGATTGGGTAGCTTTCCTGAAGTAATGAAGGATCATCTCGGATGACTCCACCATCCTGTCCATCTTATCATCAAGCAATCTCCCTAACAGTTTGTAGACCATACACGAATGTGTGTACTGCCTAACCTCCCGATCTTTCTACTCCTCCATGACTGTGTTAGATATCTTGATGAGCTGTTTCTTGCGATCGTCTCTATTGAGTTCCGTTTCTGTGAGTTTCTGGATCTTGGCTTCTTCCTCTTGAAGTTTGCGCAGAGTATCAGAGTTCTCAGCCTCAATCTGAATCAAGATCTGGCTATAGTGCTGCTCGGCATCTGCTTCCTTCTACTTCGCTTCGATCTCCTGCCTGTTCAGCGTATCCACCTGTTTCCTGAGCCTTGTCACTTCTGACTTCTTATCCTCGATCCTTGCTCCCCAAACAATATTATCCGACTAAAATATCCCAAATGATGAGTATGGTATTTTTTGCTAATCAGAATTATTAGTACCTTGCGATCAGAGATTATAGTTAGATAGCGGCTCTTCTCGGTAGCGGCATCCTAGAACTTGTTCTTGCACTTGTCATAGTTCTGTTTTTTGCTATTCACTAGTTATGTCAACCCTGTGGCATCGTTGGACAGAACAGCGATTTCGGTCTTCACGTCGTCGATACGTTTGCGCAGTTTTGTTATCTCGCTGTTTTTGGCAGTGATACGTGTGCAGTAGTCGCTGACTTCTTTCTTCAGTCCTGTAAGGTCAAGACCGACCTCTTGTGCCTCATCATAGGTGCCCTCTTTCATTCGCTTCTCGACCATGTTGAGATTGGCTCTTTGGGTCCTCTGGTTTTTGAGGTCTTCAGTGGCAGTGAAACTGACTCTGCTGAGGCTATGACTGTGAGGGTAGATTAAATAAGAGTAGAATGGTTGTTGTTATGTAGTAATAGTAGTACGATCGTTATGTTCTCGGTTTGGAGAGTGCGGTTGTAGAGTCATAGTTGTTTCTTTTAGCATCAGTAGGGGGAGGAGGCGGCAGTTAATTGATTTTGAGTTTTTTGAACTTAGCAGAAACGAGTGGTTCGTTGATAGTCTAGGAGACCTTGATACGGGGGAGAGAAAGACTGGGTTGTAGACGAGTCTCCATACTTTTTGACTAGACGAGTTATGGGAGGAGAGGGAGAGAATAATAAAAAATAATATATAATGAACGTAATAATACTGAACAATCTTTGTTTTTGTTTTTATTTTGCTTGTGGATCTAGATATAAATGCATAATGTTATCGTTGGTTAGTGATGTATGGCTAGGGATCCAAATTTTTATATGTAAGAAGATAATCGTAAACAAATAGTCGGGTATCGTAAACAATGGCTAGACTAAGAGCTGTAGTAGGAACACAATAGACAATAGATAAATGTACCTATAAAATAAAAAAAGAATACTGAGTCATTAAATAAATAAAGAAAGAAAAAGTAGCAATGTTCGATCAGTTTTTCTTTATTGTATGCTTTAGCCTGAAAATACAAGGGATTTCTACCTCACACATAGGATTGCTTGGACATGGCAATCGCATGGTAATCAGGCGACATCGATTTGAAGTCGCTATTCTCGTTGAAATTACTCTTACTATTCGAAAAGAAACCCTTGACTCTTGTCTATAGTTGCACCTTCGCTGGGCATGCCACCGGCATATGGCCTGGGAAGTCGTTCTTGTACATCGTTTCTACGGGGGTTTAAAACTCAAGATAATATATATGAGGGATACCGAATTGGTGGATAAAGTTGGGCTGACTTTCTTGACTTCTCAGTTTTTTGAGTGGGGAGGGATTGTACCCTTACTTTGGTTGTTTGTACAGATCGCGATAGGTTGTTTGGCCCATCCAAATCCCTCCTCCAGACTTTAGATGGTCAGCACCCCTTGGAGCGGAGACTTTGTCAAGTGGAAGCGGAGTGTACATGGCATTGTAGGTTGTAGCCTGATGGGCGAAAGGTAATCCTGCAGGATTGATCGTGGAATAGGAGTTGATAAAAGGAAGGGTGCCATGACCCTTTGGGCCAGCAAAATGGGTCCCATAAGTAGTCAGATGACACATGGGTCCACCAAGATCGAGGCAGTCTTGAGGACGGGGGATTCTCTCAACATCAATAGTTTTGTCATGGAAATCTTTTGCATAAACTGTCCCGATTTCTAGGTGACTGGCGTTAGCGTTGGGTCGTTTAGAGGAACGAGGTCTATTAGAAGGAGCACGGATAGGGCTTCTACGTACATAATCTCCCCGATAGGTAGTATGGAGGGTCAGATCGGGTTTGATCACATGAAGCTTACAGAGATGTCTGCCACAATTACAATAATTGCAGACGCAATTCCGAGGGTCATGATGGCTGATGTTGGCATTAAAGAGTTTTTCCTTAGTACGTGTGAATTCAGGGTTGTCTACTTGGCAAGGTTACTAGTCCTGTTGTTTGTGTGAAGGTGCGTTGCGAGCAGTTTGGGGCTGAGTGGGGAGCAGGAGACTATGGTTACGCTGTTTTTGTTTAAGGTGAGGTGAAGAATATTTTTCAGTATTTTCTAGATGGATAGTGCTATTGTTATTGTTGTGGATGGGGTCGAGACCCGACTGGGGGAGGAGTGAGTGTACTCGAGTGTTCCTGCGGTTTTTATTGGTTTTAGATGGGATGACTTTTCTGGGGGATTCTAGGGTAGTAGCTTCCAGGGCGTAGGGACGAGTGAGCTGTTGGTATTTGTTGATAAGACTCCTGTCGTAGGTAGAGTTGTTTCTTGGAGATGTCATACGATGAAAGATTGAAATAAAATAATGCCTATATTCTTTTGATTGAGTTGAATAGTGTTTTGTGTGTTTTTCAGACAATGATGAGGAGATAAAATAAAATGGGATATAAAAATAATCAACCCTGCTGCGTATAGTAGGAGAATAGATATAGAGGGGGGGAGGGAATGAGAATGAAGGTTTTTATTTATCTACCTACTCTTTACAATAAAATTAAAGTACACCCCTCCATTATTATTAATACGCGATGGACGATAGTTGTATTCTGCGTAATCTATTATCCAATTCTTATCTCTCCCAATATATATACTCATTTTTTCATATAAATTTATGTGTACCTATTTATACATACATAATGTACATTTATAAAATATCACAGTAAAATAATATCGATCTATATTATGTGATATATTTACATATATGAATAGGTCATTCTTTTGTTATGAAGACGCTCGCAGGACCACGACGTGTTGTCATCGTTCTGCGTGGGGCCACCCTTGCCGACCCTGGGTTGATTATCGCCTACAGCTTCTCCAGCTAGAATTGGGCACGCATACTCACCTCCTTTACTGCTTCGGAAGACTGCACTAATCTACGGAACAGGTTCTCATTCTTTTTCTAAAACACACATTATACAATTAGGTGATATGGTTGGTTTGGAAAGGGGTTACTAAGTATTGAGCCTTCTTCTGAAGCTCCTCATGGATCTTGAGCTTATGGTTCTACGTGGCCTGCTTACGCTTGCGGGTATCCACTTACTGCTTCTTCTCGAGCTGCTGCTTCTCCAGCTTCCTGATCGAGGACGCCTTGCTTCGATTGAGTGAGTAGGAACTGGAACGCTCATCCTCAATGATCTGCTGATGCTGCTTGCTGGCCTACTTGACGAAGAAAGCAGCAGCACGGTAGTTATGCCTCCAGCTCGAAAGATGGTCTGTCCTCTCCATCCTCTCCATCTTGGACTTCTCCTTCATCTGTTCCACGTAGTCAGCATTCTCGCGCTACACGATGCTCCGCTACTGTTCAATGAAGCTCTTCATTTGCAGGTTTTCGGTTCGCTGTTCGATTATCTTGCTGTACTTCCTTCTCGCCCATTATGTGGTTTTCATGTTGCGCTCCTTTTCGAGAGTCACAAACTTAATGCGGTTCTTGATTAGAGCTTCGCGTTCTTGCTACAGCTGGCGCTCATTACGGAGGCTGTTGATGGACTTGACGGACTGGGTGTCGAAGGCGGCCAGACTGTTATTACTGTTGTTCCTGAGGTTCTTAGTCTTCATTCTGAGTGGTGATAGGGTAGAGTAAAATAGTGAGGAGACTGGAGTTACATACAGTTTCGCTCGATCCGTATGATACTGCCTGGCGGACTGCATCTGGAGCATTTCCTTGGCCCTGCGTTTGGCCAGGTCTAGGTTATTATAGAAGTTCTCGTTTTCGGTGAGCATCATCTGGGAGTATTTGGTGCTGTGGGTAGAATTGAAGCGTTCGGAGCGTGGGCGGGATGACATGGTTTTATAAATAAGGGTAGGGGGTTGTATAGTGGATGTTGTATTATTTTATTGGATTGTAGCAAATACATAAATAAACATGAACAGCGATAATAAAAATATGTAGGGATTGAGAGGAGGAGGAGGGGGGAAGTGAGAGCTAGATGTATGTATGTTTTATTTTTAAAAGACTGTTTAACCGATCGAAGTAAAAAACAAAGAGTAATTATTTTATTAAAAGACAGAATCATATAGACAACACACACATTTCAAAAAACAAATAACCCACACCCTCTTAAAATATGGACAAACCCCTCAAATAATACAAAAACATCACCTTCACACGATAGCTCCTCGAATCCAGACACTTCAACTACAGCAACCCCACTCCCCACAGCAAATATATACACATCACCTCCGACTCCCCCTATCTCGTAGTCAAACATCCCCACATTACCATTCCTCCCTACGGCTCGCATCCAGTCAGGCTCAGGTTCTACTTTGATCGCAGTGCCCCAGTCAACAATGTGGTCAACCTCGACATCAAGAGTGAAGGGGAGATCGAGGAGAGGCTGAGATTCATGATATCCCTCAAGGATACTTCATCGTGAATGGATGATGGATGCAGTTAGTGCCTGAAAATAAGAAAAGATTTCAACCGATATAAGAATCGAGATGGAGACTCTATCGAAAGACATTAGCTTACTGCGAGTAGAAACTTCAAGATAACTCAAACATCCAGTTGATCTCCAACCCCTAAACACAGCATAAAAATACTTTCTGTCTTTTTTATGATAATCGTTTGTCTTTAAATCTATTTTCTCTAGTTTTTATCCAATTTGAGGGTAATTTACATTACTTTTATATATCATCTCAATATTTTACGTGAAGATATGGCATCCAAAGCTGTGGTATTCTCCCCCAAGTTCTACAGACTCTTCGAAAGAAAATAAGGACAGAAGTCTGACCCAAAAACCCTCGTCACCGTCAATGGCAGATAGTATATCAAGTGTCCCCTCGGGTACTCCTCTCTCTAATAACTCCCCTACACAATAATCAACCCACAGCACTGTTTACGTAAACTAAGACGTTGCCCTCGAACTCATCTTCAACACCGATACCAGCACTGAGTTTGAGTATGTCAGAGTCGAAGTAAACATCTACCCTCTAGAATAAACACAACCTAAGCAACCCTTTCGGCTTTAATGCATACACAGGTGTCGATCACAAATAATGACAAGAAGTACATCCTACATCAGGCGAAATAAATGACTAAGAGTCTGCGCAAGGATAACCCTTTCCATATGGCTTTTTTCTTCAAGGTGCTCGAAGAGGGGGAGTATGTGCTCAGATCTACAGAATTCTACAAATAAAAGAACTTCATCAATAGCGGTCAGAGTTTGTCCGAAAAGAGTGAGAGTGCAATCTACAAGTTCAAGATCACCAAGATGTTCAATATCAAGGAGCGTGTGATCTACTTGGAACCTGAAAAACTAATCGTAATCAAAATCATAAAAAACATACATGGTTGTTACTGTTGGTGTGTAGACATATCCTTTGCTAGTGCAGTACAATGTTGAGAATATCACTGATCGGACCAAGAATTTCAGGGCTGAGTTTGCTTCCGAAGGTTTCTTTGTCGAGTTCCTGGACGTACAACTTACATCCATTATGAAAAACCACCACGACGAATCCTATACCAATATTTAGTCAAAACCAACCTATACTCTGCAACCCCGGGAATCAGAATTTATCGTCCTTCGACTCAACCCCAAGGATATGACTACTGTCCACCAGACACGCCATATGGGTTCATTCCGTGCAGCCTGGTAAATGGGCGGCAAGGAATAAAAGTAGTTGTCTGTAGTATTCGATCAGGTGGTGCTGATCCGTGCTACATCAACAGTCCGACAGATCCACAAAAAGGACATCTGTTTCCTGAAAGTGCGTTTCTAAAGGAAACTGAAACTGGACATGCCCTCATTAGAGATAGTTCTAAGAGAGTCCTAAATGCATAATATCAGGATCATTAACATCAACAAGACTGTAAGTATTTTTTATCCCTGATCTGTGTGTCTTGTTGGACTAATCGTGTAGAAACTTGATTTGAATTCACGTTCATTCGAAGAGGTAGAACTGAGTGTGATCGGAATGACGAGTGGACACCATCTGCTGAAAGGAATCAGGCTGCTGTCGGGGAGCAAGGATATCGCATTCTAGAACTAGATCCTGGTGACGGTGTCGAACGAGGCTGAGTAGAAACACGAGCCCCAGCTGTTCCAAAAAACTGATGTGTTTGATTTACTCGATCTCAACTAGTGAATAATATGTATTATTGGTGTATATACAATAAGATAATCAAATGGTTATCCTCTTAAAAATTGCCCCTGCGTGGGATTGAACCACGGACCTTAAGATCTGAAGTCTTACACTCTCCCTACTGAGCTACAAGAGCATTGATTAGCTCTACTTCTCTCTGGCACATACCTGCACATTATCCTAACCCTTTGTCTAATCCTAATCTCATCGCAATAAACTAATTTCTACTGATACTACAACTATCATCCAAGGATACGCCTACAAAAAAATACATCCTATTAAAAAATTAAGCATAATATATGCATCGATATATATGTATATGTATTCCCTGAAGTCGGAGAAGAGGTATTATCATTTTATTTGTCACAGCTAATTAAGGATCCTCTGATTGCGAGCATCATAAACTTGGTAGACTGGCATTTGAGATTTATGCTTGAAGTCTGTAAAACTATTCTCCAGAGAATGGACTCCTTTCTTCTCATGGATAGAATGTTTGCTTTTCATCATGAGTTCTTCAAAAGTGTTGTCTTCAGTGTTAATCCTTTACAGGATCTCCATGAAGTCGATCGGAGCAAGAGTCACTCCCTTTTTCTGTGCTGTCTTCTTTTTCCTCTGGGTTGGGTTGTTGCTACTTGCAGGAGTCCGATCGTTTGGGGTTGTGATTTTGTGATACGTAGCAGTATTCTTGTTCTGCTGACCTATTTTTATTCTTTTTAACTGAGGACAACCCCCAACAGTGTACAATTATTTCTGTATTTTACTCTAATTTCCCATCATATTCTATTTGCTAGAAGTAGTATCCTTCTCCCTTGGACTTATTTGGCTCTCGCTTCCAGACTAAGACTATTTGTTCTATTCCCGTATCTCTGTGCTGATGCTCTTGTTGCTGCTATTGTGTTGCTGGTGATGTAGTTGGGTTTTGTGGGTCTCCACTATATCATTTATCAGAGAATGAAAGACAGCCTTCTGGGAGTTGTTGCTAGTGTTAGGCATTTGCGAATTGTTTTTGCGAAGATTGAGTTGGGAAACCCGATGGAATGGAGTCGGTAGTGTGGAGTTTAAGGATTTTGGGGGTTAGATAGATTTGGAGAGGGGTTGTGGTTCGTGGAGGTTGATGAAACCGATCGGAGGGAATTGACCCACCCGACTGCCTCGCGACTGGCGGCCCTCTAAGTGAGCCGCCCTTAGGGAGTCCCGAATCGATATTCTCTTCGAAGATATCCTCTGCTTACTCTTTTGGTCTGCTTTAGACGAGATGATCTCTAATGGGTTTTTTGAAGTATGGTCTTTCCTTTGGAGGATTTCAGCGAAAATAATGCCGATTTTGGAAATTTGTTTGGCATTTCTGTGGTTGTCAAAGTTCAGAAATAGATTGTTATTTCGATTTTTATTGTTTTTTGGCGAGGATTCTTGGAATAGGCTGGTCCTGCAAGACGGGGAGTTGGGGGTGCTGCTGGCCGTACCCTCATTACCCTTTTCATTAGTTACAGATTTTTTGGGTTCTTTAGGGGAGCCTTTATACTTATTCCTTCGCTTATCTTGGAGTTACCGCAACTATTACTTCCCATGACTAAGATTATCATATTTAGTATTTGAGAATTTATCAAGTAATAGTAAGTATATGAGTAAATATGGGTGATGATGATTAGTTTTGAGATATTGGGGTAGATTCTTACCAGTTATCAGGATGATTGTCGGTCCACACGCCTACATTCCTCACTATCTCTTCTTCTGAGACCACAAACAACTGGCTCCATAGTATTTCGAACAGGGTCTGGAGAAGGCTTACGTTCTACTGCCTAATAGTACTGCATATCCTGTAAAAAGCGGTGAAATCTCTGCTTTCAGTGCTGATAGCTTTCTGAAGGGTGCTGTTAATGGACTCTGCATTTCTGAACAAGAGATCCTTGACGATGGTACTATTGATGATGTATTCCTTGGCTATTTTTTTGCGTATCTTGGCGTTGAGGAGGGAGTAGAAACGCAACCAATCACGGGCTCTAAAGATAAAAACATAAGCAAGGTGTTAAGAATGATGTGGAAATAGTGGATAATGCCTATTAGGGTATTCCTAGATATCGGGATATTTATAGAATGCATATCCTGTAGAAGTATATTTTTTATCGACTAGAAAAGAATAATCAAAAGAAGAATAGACAAAAAATGTAAGGTAGAAGAAGAAAAAAATAAACAAACAAAGAGTGGTTCGGGTTGAAATTCGAAATAATATTTTTAAGTGTGTTCCGTACCCCTTCACTTCGGCTTCGTTCTGGCTTTCTACCATCGCTGTGAATAGAGGGTCCTTGTACTTCACGAATAACTAGGCAGCTTATTCATATTTCCCCTCCATCTCTTTCAGATCCAATACTCTCTACAGACTACTCCCCTGGTAATCGTACCTGTCCTCCAGCAACTAGATCCTGTCCAGAACATACCCATTTACTCTCTGTACTTCACTAAAATAGACACTCACACAAACATCAGCACCCGATGGTCGCGTGAATATGGATGATGGAGCAGGCAATGAATAAGATGGGTGATTTTACAACTAGGTATGCATATAGGGCAAGAGCATCGTCCATTCTGGCATAAGTGACTCTGGTGCCTTCCTGGTGGTAGAGTTGGAAGTCGATGAGCACGATATCAAGTAGTTTGTTTAGTAATGGGTTATAGAAGGAGGATCGAGGAGAAGTAGTAGGGTCAGCGATGATGATACGCGTACTTGACATATCTGTCTGCGAAATCCTGTGGTGTATGGTGTATATGAGTGTTCTTGTGTGTTGTTGCTTATCGGACAATCCAGAGAAAAACTTAGAATTAGAGAAAAAAGGAGTGTTAATTTCAAGAGTAAAATATAGACTATATTTTTTGTTACTATTCTACACTATTTTCATATCCATCTAGCCTTATTCATCCAGGTGTTATGTAAAATATGAATATATATATATATGGATTTTGTGTTCTAAAACTCTTCTGTCTCACCTTCCTTATTTTTGCACTGTCAGTCCATAACCGCTCACTCTAACCATGCATAATAATGACCAACAAGAATTCTTATTTCCTTTATATCATGTATGTGTTTACTCTCAACTAAACAAAATTAGATGTTATCACCATCATTATAAAATAATTACTCATTTCACTCGATTCTCAGCTGGATGTGTTTCGACGATTTCTGTAGCCTTGATATATTCCACTGGAAGTTCGGGTTCAGGGTGTTGGATTTAGGTCCGCATATCTACCGATCGCTCAGTCGCTGCCGACTTCCAGCAGGCTTGATCCTTGGTAATGGAGTCATGATTTCGTCCACATTCAGAATCCAAGCACTCGGGGAAGATATAACACGGGCTTCCTACTTCGCTACAAAGTCTCGCATGATTTCGAAGACCTTCAGCAGAGAGCTCTTCATGTCTTTCATGATTCCCACTACAACACCCAGTGTCGGGAACACTTCCTTTCCTATGGAGTCTAGTTGAGGTGTAAACTTCTTTCGGAGTAGCTTGACCTTCTTGGTTTAGTGCTCAAGTGACACAGAGTCCCAGCCCTGCTTACCTAGCTTCTTCAGCTCTGCATAGAAATTCTGGTACACATCCAACAGACCCCCTGTAAAAACCTCCAACATCTTTTTAGAAATCATCTCCTCATCACTGTCCTCATCTTCCACATACAGCAACGTCTCTTACAAACGAGGGGAGTCTTTAATTTCAACTGTATCCAAGTCTATCTGCCGATTTTTCCTGAGTTCGAACAGAGCAAGGTAGTTCTTGTACTGTACATCGGTCGAGTGTTTGAGTTTCCAGTATTCGTTTAGAAAGATCTCTTCTGACAACTCCTTGCCGTCTGCCATGTCGTTCAACTCTTTGAAGAGCTGTTTGTGGACTTCTAAGGCGTGTTTATTTTAGCCAACCACTCCTCCTCTTTTTGAGTTGAGTTGCGATGGTTTACGGCTGCTGTGAGTCAGGGGTTGGTGGTGGTGCTGCTGGGACTGCTGTTGCAGATCCCCCAGTAGAGCTTGATGTAGCTTGATCCATGCCTTCAACTGTTCATTTGAGTTGATGATTTTGTGCTGGAGTTCCAACTCTTCTTACTCGAGTTCCCGTTGTTTTTGGATTTGGTTCTGAATGACCTGTTCGCAATAGTCCATTTTCTCCTGTTCTTATGCGAGGGCCTCGCACATCTACATGATTGCTTATCTGCTGCGATTCTTTCGATCCTGGAGACTCCCTAGGAGAGCATGTTCGAGATCCCCACCCACTTGTTCCATCTGCTCATGGTACTCAGACAAGTACTTCTAGACTTCAGTCTGCATCCCCTTCACATACTGTTCATGTTTTCCAACCTTCGCCAGCTTGGCACGCATCATCTCTGTCTTCTTCTCCATTATCTCCTACACAACCATACAATAATAACCATTTCCAGTTATGTGGCAAGTATGATACCTGTTGCTGCAATAGTTGTTTGTACTATTTTTCGAGATTAGTGGCTTCGATCTTCTGCATCCTGGCATCCTGTTCGATACTTACGATATCAGGCTAGGAGTTGTCATTATTGCTGTTTTCACTGGTGCGTGGGAGTAGATTGACAGTCAGAGTCCTCCTCAGTTTGTTAGTTGTAGTCCCCAATAGATCTTCATTATTGTGAGAAGAGTTCCCAATATTGCCAGTCGTGGATTTCCTGACATGGATGCTCCTGCTTTCGGTTCTCCTGAGGTGCAGATGGTTGTTGTGGTAATGACTGATGTTCATGTTATTATGGCTATTCTATGGCAGAACATTGTTCTTGGCGAATGCACTCTGGCTGGAATGTTGTCGGGTATGATTATTGACTTTGAGTCCTACAAGTTTACCCCTTTTGCTGGTCTTGGCATGTCTGATTTCGTCGAGCAGGTGCACATACTGTAGGAGTGTTTGAGTCGTTTTTAGAAAGAAATAGAAAAATATGAGGTATCAAAGAAAATAAAAGAATTGTTATTGTATTTTTGTTTAGTTTCTACCTGAGAAACACTGTCGTCGAGTGAAGGCAGTTTGATGGTTCTTTGGAAATTCTCTTCGAGGCTGTTCATGAGGGATCTGATTTTTTTATCCCTGGGATCGCAGTAGGTGGTGTGGATGGTCATGAACATCTGCTGTTGTGACGGCTGGTCTTTTTTGGATTTAGAAATGATGTTTAGTTGCTGCTACATTCTATTATTATTTATTATTATTATTTGTGTATTATTATAAATTTCTCTCTTTCTCTCTCTCTCTCTCTCGCGATTAAAGAGTAATTGATCATGGATTATAGAAATCTATATGGATTTATCAGCCTTGGCAACGAGCAAACCAAATGATTAGGGAGATAATGAGTATAAAGAATGAGGGGTGTGTATCGAAAAATAGAAAGAAAGAGGGGGAACACAAATTTCGAGCATCGAATATATATATATACAGTGGAAAATAGGTTAGGAGTCAAATATATATATAGGTATACGATATCATTTTAGAATTTGAGTCTGATCCATTATATTCCACGTTCATAATTTTATGGGAAGAAGAGTATATATCATGTTAGTATTTTAGGCCATATCGACTCTATCGTGAAAAATACAGACGGTGTTTATTGCAATTAAAATGTGCCAGATCTATATTTTTAGGACTGTCGTTTTATTTATTCTGACCCTCAGTGGCTCCATGAGGGTTTGGATAGGATTCTGGTTGATACTGTTCTACCACTTCATCCGGATACTGGGTGTCTGTTTTGGGAATTAATCATGGTTTCGACTCCCTTTATGTCTAGCCAGTGCACTTGTAGTCTTTATAGATGAGTCTAGTGATAATCGATGATAATCCTTTGCTACCATATCCTTATCCGTGCCTATGTATCGCCTACCCTTTCTTCTTCTTCTTCTCTTTTAATCAAATGACCCCCCATCTGATATACATATCTCAAATTATTTATAAAGTCAATCCAATAATCCATACATACCCCCATACCCCCATACCCCCCATACCACATATGTATGTTTTTTTCGATATCGAATAATAAAATAACACAGAAAGAACTATAGAGAAAACATTAAAAAAAAACATATCTTTGTTTTGTATTTTATAATGTCTGATTTCTTCTCTGGGAACTACAAAGGTTCAACCGTCCACTACCAATCCAACTCAAATACTGACTCCGAGAACGATGAAGACAACCCCCAACGCTAGCCCCATAAGTTCCACCACAACCTCCGATTCTCATAAGAGCAATAACAACTCCATTCCTATGCCTCCCTCCGCTCAGACTTCAAAGCCCAACTCGACCACCCTCCGATTTTACCCTTCAAACACGCCAGTTCCCAGATGGTCAAAATAAATTAGCAGGCCAGACCTCAGACTACCATGCAGAGTTTCAGGAAGTTTCGCACCCAAGTCCATAGGAATGAAGAATAGTAAAATCATCGAAATCCCATCGACAAGCTTTTCCCGCAGCGATAATCATTTGCCCAGAATAATCATCATCCCCTTTAAGAGATCGGTGCGAACACCCGTTCAGTGTTGATAGGATCGGGTCTGGCCAAATCGATCTCTACAAACTCAGGCCTGAGTGGCAGCAAACATCTGGTAAGGAAGAAAAAGAGCGAAATCCGTCTGCCAAGCTACAACGAGATCAAAAGAAACTACCAATAGAAAATGCGTATGAACCAGCAGAAAGCACTGGACGGGGTGTCGCAGAAACTCAAAAACATCAAGAAATTCGATATCGAAAAAGTAAAAATAGCCCCCAATATTAATCCAGCAGCGTTGGGCTTTTATTTATATGTCTACAGGAACACAAAGATATCATGGAACAGATCAGGAGAAACAACCTTTTGGAAATTATCAGTCCTTCGACCACTTTGGAACAGGAGCCAGGCAAATATGTGCCAAGGGGCAACCTGGTCTCAGGGGATGAACACATCGTCTTAGAACCCAACACTGCCACGAAGTTCGGAGAGGAGACCATTAACGAACAACTCCAGTTCGATGTCCCCACGAGTTTCGAGTTCTACATTAACAACAGTAAATCAAAAAATCAACATCTATAAATCGTAACCATGAACATCATATTGTTTAAACATTTTAGAAAAGAAATCCCTCGGATATGCGGCGAATAGACTGTCATCTGCGGATGTAGACTATAATCAGGGTTTGAAAACACATCCTTCTGCTGATAGTCTGCCCAGTAAAGCAGGGGCTACGATGCCTCAAACCGCAGCGTCGTCTGCTTTCAAAAATAACCACAATTCTAATGCTTCCTTTAAGAAAAACAGTAGTCTCTTCGGTTGCGACAGGACAGCTCCTAAGACTCCTAATCATCAATATCTCCATACGAATAGCAACAATACTAATCCGAACAATCTCCTCAATTCCCCGCGCGAAAGGGGAAACAAAAAGAGTTTCTTATTTGAAAATACTAATTACTCGCAATCCAACAGATCATCTTCAGGAAAGGATAAGAAACCAAACAACAGCAACAACCTCAAGAAGACAAGGTATGACTCGTGGTTCATGCCTATCAAGTACTGGTCCAAGGTCAAGACCACTTCCAACAAGAACAAAGACCTGTATAAACTCAAGTAAGACCCGAAGTACATCTATAAGAACCTGTACAACACCAACCCAAACGTACCCCTAGAAGACAAACTAAGCTTTGAAGACGAGCTACTAAACACACATAAATAGAACTATGAGAAAAATGTAGGGTAGCTAATGAAGAATATCGATGTGCTCAAGAAATTCTAATCGTAAAAAATCTATCTATCTATATTGTAAATTGTTTTTCTTTATGATGACATCTTAGGGATATGGACAGCAAAGGAAGCAGAGTATGGATGCTGAAGTATCGGATTCTGGGGAACAGTCTAGAACAGAACTCATGATGATCGGACACACTTGTATGAGTCTATATTTTAAAGACCTAGTGTCGTTATTAAATATCTTCTTAGGAATTACATCTTATCCGTATGAAAAAATACTGAATATCTATTTTCTCAAAGAAGATATCAAGATATATAGTATTTCATTAAAAGACATCAAAAAATATATAATAATAAAAAAATAATAGTATTTTTTGGAGATAATAGCAAAACAAAAAGATAAAATACATAAACCCTCAATAAACCCCAGTAGGAAAAATAATAATAAATACCCAAACATATCTAGAAACATATGGGGACCTGTAACGTCTGCCAAGGAGATGACAAACACCTCCCTTCGACTATCATCGGGGTTAGCGAGATCACAGATCCTTTCTTCCACTGGAAAAACAGCATAGAGAAATCATAGTAAATCATCAGAGAACATGGGCCACTGATCCAATAGGCTACTCCTCTCAACTAAAGTACAGAAAAACCTCCTCCTATACTCAACTCAACTCAGAGAACAGCTGCCTTAGCCTGTTTTTGCATTAGTTTCCAAAAATAAAAATTGTGAACTATGTATGATAATACACCCTACCTCACTCTCATTGAATTATTTGATATGTGCTTTTAGTTCCTGCCGACATGATCAGACACGAAACCATGGTTATCGAGAAGTGTGGAGAGTTCAAATGGGAGTCTGATTAGCCTGGAACCCACCTCCTCAGTAATAAAACCCAAGTCAAAACTATTTAATACTGTACTGACAATTAGTGCCTTACCAGTTCACGAGTAACGGTTCAATCTATTTCGGATGCTGGAAAAACCATCAGAAGAACGGCAACGGCTATCTATTCATCCCTGTCGCCAACAACTCCTATAGAGGAAAGTGGAAAAATGACAAGGCTGAAGGAAACGGCTGTATTTACCATCAGAATGGTGACGTGTACTCCGGATAATTCAAAGATAATAAACCCAATGGCTATGGCACCATGTTGTATCAGGGTACTGGAGCTAAGTATACTGGCTACTTTGTCAATGATGCACCTGAAGGACAAGGTAAGGAGTAATGGCGGGATGGTACTATCTTTGAAGGCCAGTACAAAGGTGGAATGAAAAACGGACTCGGAAAGTTCATCTGGCCTGATGGCAATATGTATGTCGGAAATTTCGTCATGAACAAGAGATAAGGTTATGGCGAGTACACATGGAACTCTACTACGGCTGCTCCATCTGTAGCTCTGGCATAGAACGGAAGCGATAAGAACGGCAATAACAGTAGTAGTCCTTCTGGAGAAATAGCAACATTGCATAACCAGAAAAATATAGACTAAAGACCTAATAATGTAAAGATATGCAAGCGTAAATACAGAGGCAACTGGTTGAATAGCATGATGCATGGCCAAGGGTAGTTCAGCTGGGAGGACGGCCGAAAGTACAAAGGTAGTTACATGAATGATATGAAGCACGGATACGGGCGTTTCTAATGGCCCGACGGACGGTACTATGAAGGGGAATGGAAGTTCGGGAAGATGTCAGGACGAGGAAAATCACGGGACAGGAACGGTCGAGTATGGTAAGGGATGTGGGCTGATGGAAAACCCATTATCTAGAACAACAAACGATGAAAAAAAAGTAGGATAAAGTTCATATAGATTACTTCTTCTTTTGTTATTTACAACTAAGACTATCCTATTTTCTATTTGTTTAAAATTTATAAATTCTTCTTTTTTTTCTCTCTCTCTCTCTCCTTTTAATGATTTATAGACGACGATCTATGAATGATGTTCATTGACTATACTTTTAGTTATTGGTTTTTTGTTTTTCTTCTATTTGTCAAAAATAAAGACCAGAAATAAAATAATAGGAAGGATAGTGTTTAGGATATGAGACGACATTCAGAAATATTAATAATAAGAGTTTAGTCAGCATAACTCATTGATGATTGGTCGCCATTCCGAGGTTTTCTGTTTGCCTGAGCACTCATTCCGGCCTCCCATCACTCCTCGCGTCTTGGGTCTCGACCCAGAGTCATTCTCTTTATTGTCTTCTTCGGGCATTGTGTCCTGTATTAGCGTAGCTATGCTGTTTCCTGATGTCTTCTTCTTCAGCTTCTTTGGAGTCATGGCCTGGTAATGCGCTGTTTTGAAATAAGCATTCGGGGCGGGGTATGACTTCATGTTGCTTTAGAGCCATTTCGGGATGACAATCCTGTTCCCGAAACCAAAAGATGAACCTTTTTTCTTGTCAGTTCCGAATACTGTACCGTTGTAGTAGCTGGGTTCGCAGCCATCGTACCGGAATTATTTGAACCTGGTGTCCTTGGGGATGGAGTAACTATGAATCGACTTCTGGAGGGTTATCGCGTTTTGTTGTTAGTAAATCTCTTTAGGCATGGATAAATGATGGGGAGAGAGCAATAAATGTTAGGTATAAATGTTTACTGTCGCCATAGACTCTGTTCAGTTTGTGCAAGGAAGTAGTGCTTGAGTTTTTCAGGGAAGTCTTATTCGGAGATGTCCTGATTTTGTAATCGCCTCGGGTCTAAGGTCTTCTATTTTAATCTATCTTGGTCAGCCACTCTTGTCTCGGGGATGACTAATCCCCGTTTCCTCTACTAAGGCTCTGGGGAGGCTGGGAGTCCTATTAATACGATACTTCCTTTTTATGAGGTTTTTTGATGTGTTTTTTAACGGTGTCCCTCACCATTTTTTCCTAATCCTTCTAATTCATTCCTTATCCGATCTTTCCTTTAGTATTGGATTTGCTCTTATTGGATTTGGAACTCTTCTTGCGCTTGTCTACTGGCGTAGATGATCCCATCATGATCTCGTCCTTTTGCACTTCGCAGGAATTAAGTTTGAGTTATAATATAGCCAGGAATTCATCTGACTTTAATTCTACATCTGCATCAGTGGAGCCGCAGTACTCCAGCTCCCCTAACGCTTAACATTTGGAACTCACTTTGTCGAGCAGCTCTACTCTGATTTTGAGACTGTTGAGTGCCTTCGGGATTGGTTGGAGTTCCACAGTCTCGTTCCACATGATCTGCTGGGGGTTGATCTGAGGTTCTTGGATAGTTTGGACGCGTATGGTGGTATTTTGAGAATTATTAGTGCTAAGAAGAGGCGAGTATGTGAAAGAAAGGGAGTGTTTGGGAGTGAGGACGAAGTTGGCAGCCTCGACGATGTAGAGCTGGATATTAGAGATCTGGAGCACTCGGTGGTTCATTGGGGAGAGTCGTCTGATGATTATTGATTCAGTTTCTATAATATATATATCAAATAAATGGATTAAGATGTTGTATCGAAAGAGAAAAAAACAAAAAGGTCAGGGAAATATTATATGGAAGCTTAGAAGATGGGATTTTTTCTGTCTTCTTCTTCGTAACTCTGTACATTATTCATTTGTGGTTTATTAATGTTCATGCGAGAGATACATGCATATATTTTTAGTTGGAGTCGATGAAGTCAAAGTAGAGGGATTTCAGCTGAATGAGTTGGAGCATGGATGACACAGGTCGTGTCGAGACTAAACTCACTCTCAACGGTCGACTTCTGACTCCATTATCTTCAAGTTCCTACCTCACCCCAATATATACCCAATTTCCCAATCAAACTTAATAAACCCAGATAGAAGGAAAAAAAGATAGATTAGCTGATTTAGAGTATAATCCTCATCATTATCAATCATCAAAACAAAATAAGGAAAACTATAGACAATGATAACAAATAATAAACATCACACCATCAATTACAAATACAAACACAAAGAATACTAAAAGTTATATTAGTTAACTGTAGAAAAGAGCACAAAATATGTAGTATTCTGTGTGTATACATACAGTCCTTCTAAAAGATATATATATCACAATAAAATCAATAAATCCTATTTTTTATATAAAAAAGAAAAGTGTTATCGTTAATGATTAAAAAATATTTAGATCTATATTATTGATTAACTTGAGAGCAATCATCACTCTCGACGAAGTTGGTTTGCTTGGCTACATACTATTATCGCTCTTATTGATCTTTAAGTCTCTGCCAGTTCGGATGAGTCTCCTGAGTACTAGACATGGTGCTGTCTAGCCTTCTTTAATGCGCGTAATAGATTTACAGTCAGTTCGATGCCCCGATTATCATCGACCTGGATATCTGGGATTTCGGGGAGTCGTAACTCTTTAATCTTTTTTAACAGTATCTATTGCTTCTCAGTAGTACAAACCTCAGACGAGTGCTTCAGACTTCGGTAGGCCATGCGATATGATCTTTCTGAATTCACTAAATTGCCAAGCCTCAAATAACAGTCACCCAGTAACACACAGTAATTGCAGAGGTTCGTCCAGATCGCGAGTTTACTTTTACCCATGTTTTTGCGAACTGTACTGACGATTTCTTCGTAGCATCGAATTGAAGACCTATTGTCCTGCTGCTTCTCAAAGCTACGGGCTAGAATCGTCAGAATACTGATTCTAGCATCACTTTACATTGACTTTATTTTGGAAATCAAAGGCTTGATGATTTTGGAAGCAGTAGAGTACTCTTTGAGGTGGTAATGACAACTTCCCATCTGACTTAGGATCTTTACGAAACGCAGACTTGTCTCCTGGTCGAGTTTGATCAGCATCGAGTGCATTTATTGTAGCATTTCCAAGGTCTTTTTGTATTCTTTTGCAGCATAAAGAATCATAACCATTTAAGACATGATATCAACACTGCGCAGATTGTGAAAGCCTTGTGTAAGTCTATGGATTCTCAGAGATTCTGCGAGGACCTTCATACCCTCCGCACTATTGCCTATGGCAATATAGCTCTGGGCTAGAAACTATAGAATCAAACTATTCTTGTAATGAAGTAGGCCGCAGAGTTTAACCCTAATATCTAGGGCTTTTTTGAAATATTAGATTGCTTTAGGGTTTTCTTTTCTGAGCTTGGCGAGCTGGCCAAGGTTAGTGAATACCTTACTTCCTTCGATAGTAGTCTCGATATTAGGGATTTTAACTAAGCTAATATAATGGTCTTGTGCTCTAGAATAATCTCCGAGTTTCACCAAGCAATCTCCTAACATTAGTGTAGAAGTACGACTCCGAGAGTCCACACTACTGAAGAACTCGAAAGCTTAGAGATACTTGCCATTCCTGTAGAACACCCAGCCGATCGTCTCCTTGAACCTGTTCAGGGATGCCAAAGGACTGTTGTTTATAACATACTCAGCACTCTAGACCCACTCTGACTCAGCAGCGCCAGATAATACCTTGAAGATCAGTAGTTTCTCCATATAAAGAAAGGATTGTTTTTCGTAGACATCAGCTATGTTGTCTAGCACCCATTCACAACCCACTACATCCAAGTTGAGCAGCTTTATATCGAACAACACAGGAAGGAACTCCCGTTTTTCTTTATCTGTCATATTCAAAAACTGTCTCTCGATCAATCGCTCGATTCGATCGTGTCGCTCTTCATAGTGGAAGTTCGCATACAGACATAATTGATTACGATTCACATCTATTTCCTGCTCGATTTTATCCAGCAAAGCCATGACGTCGGGATCCTATCTGACCGAGTCTAAATAGCGAGCCAGTTAGTCACTAAACCCTAGATTTCGAATCAGAAGATCAATATTGTCTAAAAGATGTTCCTTGAAACTGCTATTTTTCCTTTCCAAGGCTTTTTTGGCCTCTGCAACCAACAGCTCATCATCTAAATAGCCGATAGTTCTTTAACCCCGTAACACTCGCTTGTAATCAGATAGAAGAGACTAGTAGAACATTCTCCTCTCAGTGGCCTGCGATTGAAACGTACTGTCGAATTCGTAAATAGAAGCAACTTTATTCTTGTTTGGTGGACTATGTTTTACGAGCATCTGGACTGTGGTGAGTGACTCCATATCGTTGGCGAAGAGATCGACTTTCTGGACCTCCCCACATGATATTTTGCTCATTTCCTTGCCCATATAGAATTCAGTACCCTCGCGAAACGTATAAGTCGATTAACCTGGCTTCTATTTGAGGGAATGCGAGATCCCAAAATCAGTCAACACGAAATCTTGGAGGGACGGACTATATAGGATGTTTTGTGGTTTGATATCTTTATGGATAATTTGTAGTTTATGAAGAGTCCGCACACAGAACTTGAGTCTTTTTTCAAAACTCTCTTTTTGTTGATGTGGCCCATATGATAAAACGTCCTGGCATTTCTCCATGTAGAACTCGATGCAGTCGCTATAACAGATCAAGTCGAAGCCCAAATCTTCAGGCATGAGCTGGGGTCCGATTTCGAAGAACGAACAGATCTTGTAGATGCAGTACTCCTCGATGCACATTTCTATTTCTGACCGGAAATTGTTCTGGAGCCAGATATCCTTTACTTTTCCCTTAGGATTAGCGTGTACATTTCCTAGCGGGTTGTTGTTGTTACTGTCCGTGTTATTGGATCTGTATAAAGGTGACTGTTGTTGTTTCTTGTTTTTGTGGTCTGAACGATTATTATTATCAGGTTGCTTTTTCTTAAAGGTGATCCTCTTGGCCACCATTTCACGTTTGTGATGGGTCCCGATGTCTACGATTTGTCCGAAAGCACCCTGTCCGAGAATCTTTCTTGTTTTGAGGGCTTTGATACGTAGGTTGATCACTGTTATGCATAGTTTCCAGCCTGCCATGACAACGTTATATGTCACCATCTAACCCATCCTACCCACGTCTACGACTTCCAGAAAAGGTTTGTAATGGAGTCGGCTGATATCGACAGGAGCGGGCTCCATACTGTAGGAATCCAACTCTGGGCGTTGGCTTGCCCGGCCTAAAATTGACATCTTGGATTAGGCTTAGATTTCTCGAAAGTATTCCCTATAGGCTTAGCAGGATTCCGAACCTTTGAGGTCCTCAATACTATAAGGGTCTAGATTGGGAAAAGAACCATCAGACACAGGACTGAAATGAGTTTCATGTAGAGATATTTTGTGGGAGTCAGAAGTGGGGTTGTTGAGAGAGTGCTATGCATGATGATTGAAACTGGTGGGGTCAGAGGGCGGCTGTGGGTGGAGTTAGACCAATTGCATAGTAACACTAGGTAAAGAGGGAGAAGAAGTGTATCTTAATGTTTGCAAGCGAGTAAAGAAGTGCCGGGATACTGTCGAGTTTTCTTAAGTTTCTATTAAAAAACGTATGGTCGTATGCTCTTATTTTTTTTTTAATCTTCGAGTGTATATATATGACTATATTTGATTCTACATTCTAGGTTTTCTATGCCAAAAGTATAAAAAAGTAGATAAATAATACTGATAGTTCAGATATTATGGTTTAGGGATAGCTGATCGTTCTTCCCTTTCACTCTCGACACCTAGTAACAACAACCCTGTTAACAGCTGTTTTTTATCATCAATTATCTTCAATATTTGTAATTATGCTAAAATTGTTGTCAACTTATATATATTACTAGAAAATATCTTAATACAGAAATGTTAGTTCTCAATATATCGTAGAGTAAGTAGTAGTCTTGTTGGAGTTTTAGATTTTAGTAGTACCTAAGGGAATATTGATTGGTTCCCCTACGCTGCTAATAAAATCAACATCGTGTTTTATACATTCCAGATAAAAATCATATGTGTTGAGTGATGAGAGTGATATTAAAAACTATATATTTATTAATGGTTGATTTATGTATATATTTTGAAGATGATCCATGTCACTGGTAGATGTCGAGTCAAGGGAATAACAACAAGTTAACTTGGTTTCTTTTAGTTAGTCATCAGCTGAACCAGGGGTGTATTTTCTCTTGAAAGATATAGTTTATCATTATTTAATATGAATTTACATAGCAATCAGAATAAAAAACCAAAAGATATCTTCCCATAAATGATGTTATTAAGCATTCCAGATATTTTATTATAGGTATTGTTTTGTTATTGTATGTATGTATCAACACACCGTTATTACGGGTGAGGGACATTGATTTAAACTCGGTGATGGCGAGGCCGGGTTGAGCTGGTCGTCAATGTCTTACGCTTCCTAATGTATTATCAGTCAGATCTATCTCTCTTCTTCTTCGTTTTCAGTCCTCTTCTTCATCTTTGGGAAAGATTTATTGTTTTGTTATTATATTTCACAATATCACTACACTGAAATATTGAATTGACCTTTGGGAATAGTAGTATAGGAGGTCGATAATTGTTTGTTTTATTATAATTATTGTCATAAAAGAAGCAACTCACACATCTATTTACAAGAAAACAGGTTGGTAAACAGATATATCCAGACAACCCCCAGGCATATGACATATATAGACATTTTCTTCGTCAACACTGTGGATTTTCTCTTTTATAATGGTCTCCCTCTTTTTATTGGCATATATGATTACAATTATTTCCTTCTATACTTAGCTAGAAAATTAACAAAAATTAACAACACCTTCTTTTATTCTTCTTTCTTCTTTCCTTTTTTATTATATCACTGTTATTAAAAGTTGTTGCTTTCCCCCTATTATTAACTACTCGTTCTATTCGTGGTGGTTCACTCCTATTCTCTTCAGAACTCAGTCTTGTGCTTGTTCCAGATGTTCTTGTACCCCTTCTTATGAATCTCATTCAACTTGTGCAGTCTACGGATCTACCGCACCTATTTATCACGTTCCCAATCGATAGCCACCTGTAGCCCTGCCTCCCATTTTTGCCAGAATCCGTCTGCACCTTTATTGTACGCCATCGATCGGCTGTACTGGCTCTATTTATACCGGTCATGCACACGTGACTACACAGTTTCCAACTCCTGCAGTTTTGAGATATGTTTCTTCAGGATTTTTTATTTGCGGGAGGTCTGGGTGAGTTAGCTGGAAGGGATCGATAGGGAGTACATGGAGGAGGAGACTGCGAGGGATGGGAGACGAGAGGTGGAGGTGTGGCTGTGGTGAGTGAGGTTGCGATTTGTGGGGATGAGTTCCTCCTCGAGTGCTCTGAGGGAAGGCTAGCAAGAACCTAAGGTGACCATGGGGGGTATATGTATATATAAATTATGAATAATTAGTTTTTTTGGGATTGTCTTCTTTAAAATGGATCAAGGGGATTGGACTTGTAATATTTTTGTGCGATACTGAGGATGGGCAGGGGTGGAATGAGAATGGATGTATTTTATGAGAGAGTATCGATATTTGTTATATCTTTCACCCCCCGTACCGTATTAATATTGCACTGTATATATATAGCCTCGTTATTGATTCGTTTAAACGGGGATAGATGCCTTTTGTAGGAAAAAGTTCAATAGACAGACACTCTCTTTATTCGACATATAATAAATAGATAACGATTGGCGATAACCCTAATAAAATAACGTGGATGCCCCACAAACCAATTCTTTCTCTCGTGCTGTCTATTATTTTTAAAAAAATATCAATCAAAAACAAACACTCTTCAAACAAAAAATACAATATATATACAAAATAACAAATAATTAGGAGCAGAACCTCATTGGTTATTGATTTGTAATATTTTCCTTGAATAATTACTACATTACAAATAATATACATATAACCAATAGATACTCTTCATTTAAAAAACACACACAATGGAAGACGATTTCTTTGACCAACCTGTCGATGCTGACTCAGGCTATGTCCAGTACGATGCCTCTGAAACCAACTACTCCAATGTCCAGCAGGGCTACTCTGAACACTCTCCCGGAATACAGCAGAGTGCATATTCAGGTATATCATCCTTATATACATATCCCTTTCGACGCCTCTTCTCTTTATTCATAATCTATCGGCATTCTAGGTCTCTCTTGGCAACACCAATAGCATCAGCAACAACCTGAATCCCCCCAGCAACAAGACGAAGAAGATGAAAACCTGTTGAGACTCAGAAAGGAGGAGCAAGAACTCCAATCAAGACTCATGTCCAAAGCCGTAACCCATGCATCTCCTAAACCCTAATGCAAATTACCCATACTCTAACCGCATAGAATGAAGAAGCCCAACTAAAGCGCGAAAGAACCTAACGTGGTGCATCGGAACTCCAGAATTTCCTAGCGTATAATCTACAATCCCTATCTCGAAACATACTAACAAATGCACTTCCGTCACTTTTTATCGATAATCGACTGTATAGTGAGCAGGAAAGAATTAAACTCGAAAGAATAGAACAAAACAGACAGAAGGAATCTAGTCTGCGCGAGAGCTTCCAACCGGCCCCTGGCAAGTCACCCTGGCAGATCGTAGCCGATAACATCGCACTGAAAGATGGCGAGTACCCTGGCACCAAAGACGTATCGCGGATGAGACAGGTGATCCTGAACAAGAGGGATGATGCGAGAGTGATGTGATGATAGTGTTATGGCTTACCAACTTAAAAAACACCGTGTCGTTAAAAAAATATTGAAGCATATTGGAATAAAAGCATGAAATTACATTAGAAAGTGAGCGAATAACATATAAAAAGTATAATTTCGCCATGAGACAAAAAAGCATGGTGGCCAACGCGGCGTCCATAAAAAATATACCCACGTGCAGATACAGAGAAAGTAAGTATCTCGATAAATAAATCAAACTTAGGGGGAGTTGGGGGGGGAATATCTTTTTGATATTTAAAAGATTAAGGGTATTTTGTGACTATAGCTTCATAAATGTAGAGATAGATATAGGAGACTGGGACTGGGCTCTGGAGGAAGGTCCACAAATAATAATAAACAACACTTGTCCAGATATTGAAATTGGTAAAATGATGAAGAATATAGGTCAGTCGAAAAATAGCCTCTGGCTTTTCTCAATACAATAATATTAATGAGTGCTCGATCAAATGAAATATATACACTTTTTTCATAAATTAAAAAATAAAAGGACAAAAGAATACAATTTTACAATTAATTTATTCCAAAAAATGATTGAGTAACAGTCTATGAGTATCGCAGCTTTAGGTATGCAAGTAAGTTTAGCAAAAAACAAAAATGAGTATTTTGGAGTCAAAGAAAACTGATCAGAATATTAAATATCAATTGCTATTTTTTATTATTATTGGTTGATTATATACCAATATAAATGAGTTTATGATAGTGCCATGGGACATCATGGTGACACGGTCTGATGCTATTGGCACTGGATGCTGTATACCATACATACATATACCAATATAACCACTATGTATTATGATTATGATTATGTATATGTAATTGTAAAGGGAAATCACACAATAACAATATATCTACTAAATTTCCTCACTGCAACTACTAAATAAATAAAATCATAATATTTAAAGCGAATACTTTCAGAATCACATCTCTCTCTCTCTCTATTCCGAATTCTATCGAAGTCTGCTCATGAACTTTAGTTCTGTTCTTGTCTTGCTGTGTACAAAAATGCATCCTCAATTCTCTGTTATTGGATCTTTTACTCGATACTCCTTTTAGTACTATCTCATGCATGTTCTGAAATCGTCCTCCTCTACTCCGATTAGGGGTTTCCTGTCATATCCCCCAATAATAAAGCTGCCATGCTCACTCCTTATAGTTATGGCTTTACAATTCCCAACGTTCCTCAAGCCAGGTGGATCTGGGACTCTCTCGGCAATGAGGCTAACTGCAATATGAACATTGTGGTTAAAAAAGACTTCAATGTTCGATGCCCAGGGTTGCCGTTGACAGTGTCTGTCGTGGGGGATGACTTAATCATGTTCAACATAACATAGCCATTGAATGGAGCTGTTCTGGGGAGCGGGAGTAACAACCAGTGGAACTTAGTAAAGACTTTCCTCATACCGACAACCGGTATGAATTGTGGTAACAAAACCTCTGCAAAACACAATAACCTAGATCTAACAATTTATTTTTTCATCTTCTATACTAAATTTCCCTACTCTGATATTGTTTACTGGATTACTATTGTCATTTCTCAGGCCACACCTTAACATTCATCGCAAATATCATAAATTGGTAAGACATTCCTAAGGGACCAAGATGCGCAGGGAGTAAGGCCAGCACTATCTTCTCGATTACTAGTGCTGATAATGCTACATGTGTCTCTTGTACCTCATTTTAATATCTCAACACAACCTCCTGCTCTTGTGCACTCTGTTCAACTGCGCTTCTGGGATGCATATCCTGTTCTTCCAATACCACCTGTACTGTTTGCGATACTTCTAAGAACTTTTAGTTGATTGGGACGCCTTCCGTTTGTAGATGTAAGTTGGGGATGTCTTACAATACCTTGAGTGCAGCCTGTGAAATCAGATGTTCAGACAATGTGAGAGCTATTTCTGAAGAATGCGACGATGGGAATGCTTTGGATGGAGATGGATGTAGCCAGAACTGCAGAGTTGAGGAGAACTACAATTGCTCTGGATTTATGGGGAGCACTTCTTTCTGCAGTTACAATCAACCCATTTAATTACGGATACTCAATGTGATAAAGAAACCAAATCAAAATCAAATCAGTATCGAGATTAAGGTTAGCCCTAATTTTATAGGATTGTCCAGTCTCAACTTCTCGGCAGCATTCAACACCTCAAATACTCCTCTCCTGAACTCCTCCTATTCCTTTACTCCGGAGGGATACCTCATCTTGTCTTACGATTACAATAAAACACTCTAAGAACCCCTTACAATCCTATTCAGCGCTGCTCCTATCAACCATCGTTTCTTTGCAGTACCAGCTTCTAACCTTACAATCCCTATCACCACTCTCAACAATAGGCCCACTATTTACTATGAAAAGATGACTTATCAAAATGCAAGATATATTGATAAAGTGCTCAACATAGGTTGTGCTGTCTGTTATGCCGTCATGTTTGTAGGGATTTTATGTAACAAGATCATAGGCATCGAGCTGTTTGGGGTATGGCAACTAGCATTCTTGAGCATGGGCAGTTTTGACAATGTGCCTCCTCTTCTAGCTCCTATCATGTCCTTTGAATCTCTCCTCGGCATCAATACTCAATATATTATTGACATAGGTAAAGTGCCCAATCGGGTTGCTTCTATAGGCATGGGCTCGACTTTCATCGGAAACTTTAACTATATGTTGTGGGTACTGGTTGCCTGTTTTCTTCTAGGAGTCTTACTCTATTGTGCTGCCAAGATCTTCATTTTTGCTAACACTTCTTGGGCCTAGATCCTTTAAAAAACTGGTACCTGTCTCCTCAAGTAGTATCTTTTGATGATCGTACTCTTTAATTGCTTCAATATTGCATATAGTTTGGGACTCTCCATGGCGTACAATAGCCAATCCCAAATAGATGACATTCTAGGAGTCGTCATCTTTTTGTTCTGTATAGCTGTGTCTATCGGGCTGATCTCGACCTCAGCTGAGGGATACAGAGAATACAGAAGCTATCTTAAGGCTGATAGGCCCAGCCAATGGTACTTTTCAATAACTATCGTATACAGACTTGCCATGGGCTTCATTCTTTCGTATCTCAACGAATCTACACAGTCAGTGATTTTGGCATTGAACCTGACTGTAGCCTATTTGTGGTACCAGTGGGTCAATCTCCCCTTCAAAAAGGGTTACGAAAACTACAGAGCCATAATACACCAAATATCATCAACTGTAATTTGCGCAAGCATCAGCTGGCTCCGTATTTGGGGCAAAGGAATAACCTTAGCTGAGTACGGTTTGATTATTATACCAGAATACTGTGTGTTGGTGGTACTCGGAATATGCGTGGTTGTGAGCTGCATCTGTCTATGCTACGAACAATACCTGAAATATAAAGATATCGGATAGGAGCAACTGGCAATAACTACATAAACTTAGGAGAACACATTGAATAAGTAGATCATCAAATAAGGGTAATCGTGTGCGGGGGTTGTCGAGAGACAAAAATCTACTTTCCTGTTTGCAACCTAGCCTGATTAGTTTTAATGTTGAAAATCAATTTGTAGACATCAGTAAAAAACTACTCAATGATATTAATTTTTAATAGTTCGTTATATTTCAAAATGTAAATATACTTCCCGCTTTGTTATTTTTGTATTGCTATGCATCTGTAGGAAATAAATAGAAAACAGGAATGATTCTGGAATTTTTAAAGTTGTGTGTTTTTTTATTGGATATATAACATCATAAGGAAATATCATTTCTCACATGTTTAGATACTGTGTCTACTTTGTCAGTATTTATTTGGGCGTACAGTCACTCAAACTACAACATAGAAAGGACTCAGTTTCCACGACTCCGCTTCTTCTTTGGATTTGTTGTGGACTCGCTTCTCGAGTCCCACCTCTGCGATTTCTACTTGGTTGCCTCCCTTGCTCATAAATCTGAAAATTCGCTGGATCCGATTCGGACAGTCCTCATTCTTCACCCTCAAAACTAGATTATAATCAGCAGCAGGAGTTATCAAACACAGTCTTCGGTGTTTCGCCTATTGGGATTCCAAGTGCCATTGATGATCCACAGTCAGGTCTTTTAGATCTTTAACTTCCTAAGTTTTTACCCTGTGCTCAGGACCTCTTTCAGATTTCAAGTACAACGGCCTGTCGAAAGCCCGAATATAATAGTTCGTTTCTCCTTTCTGGAGGTTCAGGGGTTCAAGGCACCATTTAATAGCATGCTCCTCACAGACTGTAACCACCCCACCCTCACACATGTACATCGATGTATTACCGACGTTAAACATCATCAGAGTATGGTTTTTATCAATGTGTTTAGTGATCAGACTTTTAAGGGTAACCGAGGCCATCTCGTTCAAATCAAGAGCTATAATGATCTCAAACATCTGCTTCATCTCATGGAGTACTAAGATCTCACACAGTTAGTTTGACTACAGATACTTGTTGGTAAGATAGCCGTCGATGTCTTTCTGGATATCTTGGCATTCCTTCATGATATCATTATCCGAATATTGGACTTCTTTCTTGAATGTGTTTTTTTATTCAAGGGTTGTCCGAAGATTGTGCAGTTGTCTCTTCTTCACTGGCCGTGAAACCACCTCCAACAAGGATTCCATGATATCTCTCCCCATGTCCTCATCTGAGATATAGCCTTTGAAGAGTATTTTAAACTTGTCCTTCAATTATGAGAGCAATGCTTCTTAGAATTTTTCAACGATTTTGATGCCGAAATGAACGAATTTACCCAGCAACTTCCCGGCGATAGGGATCAACTTGGCTGCTCCTTCCACAAACTATAGTATCTCTTTGGTCCTGTGCATCTTCTCATTGCAGTGAATTTCGACTTCTTTGAAATAGCCTGACTGAATCACCCTGAATGTCTGCAGGTAGGAGTTCAGGTGGTAGTAGAAATATGTCACGTATCTGTGGATGATCGGCTCCTTTTCTCTCAAGACGTCAAGTTTCTCTTTTATCTCTGCCCGTGGCATCACATACCTCTAGATCCTTTCCATCTTCTCCTTGAACATCCTGTTTGCCTATTCCAGTATCGTCAGCCGAATTTCGTGATTGACCACTACTTTCTTCAGAAGAGAGAGCTATTACTCCAACTTTCTGATTTTCCTTTCTTGCTCTGCTCGGACCATCTGCGAAGCTGTCAAATCCATACTCCGATCATTTTCTAGAGCTAGCCCCTCCCCAACGGTATCCTTGACTCTTCTTAGCATTTAGGGGTCCTTTACACCTTTGGCCTGTCTCACGATCCTCCCGAACCTGTGATGTAGATTCTCAGCGACCACTTGTTCCGTGTCATCCAGTTTTACAATTTTCTAATTGTAAATATCCTAGGACTGGGTGAGATCTTGGAATGCCTCATCGTTGCGTCCCATCTCAGCCAGCAGTCTGGACCTGTTATTCAATGCCACCATGAATTCTCTGTCGATTTCGAGTGCTTTGTTAAAGCAGTCAAGAGCAGCCCGCAAATCTCGTACATTTTCCAGTAGTGCCTCACCTTTATAATTATATGCAAATTTAGAGACATCGCTTTGGGGACTGATTGCGATAGCTGTCTCTAAGTGTTTTATGGCTTGGGTGTGATCTCCTGTTCGTGAAAACAGCCTACCGAGTTTGATAATCAGAAGCTGGTTGTTAGGTTAGTGGGAAATGGCCTTCTCGAGAGTGCATGTTGCTTGTTTGTATTTTTGAAGCTATGCGTAGGAGTCAGCTAGAGCCATATAAGCCTTAGTTGTGACCTTGTAGCTGAGGCTCTCCTGGTAGGCACTGATTGCCTATTGAGTTTTCCTGAGTTTGTTAAAGACCCTGCCTTGTGCGAAGTATGCTTCGAATGACTCAGGATCAATTTGTGTAGCCTGAGTGTACTGTTCGAGAGCGAGTGAGTATTATTTGTGATTGAATAGAGCATGACCCTTCTGGATAAGAGCATCGACGAGATTGTGTTTGTTTATGGGCAACTACATTGGGACGTTGGGATGGAGAAGGATAAAAAATTATATTGTAGTAAACTAAGGATTTTTTTTTTTTTTTTTTTATTATTATTTTTGTATCATCTTAAAAAAGAAAGGTTGCCTTTTTTAATTGATCTTTTGTTTTGTTGTATGTTTAGTCAGAAATAGACAATATGTTTTTAGTGAAGAATAGGCATTTTATTTTTTATATGAAAGTATGGGGTATTCTCTTTTTTGGATATCTTTGATTAATTATTCCTTACCCCTCATTACTCTATCCACCAGTCTGAATCTTGGAGTTACTATATATCCCTTTAAAAAGGAAAAGAAATCCAAAGAAAAACATTACTAGGTACCATAGAATCCCTTTCTTTTTATTATTATTATTTGTTGTTCGATACTTTAGTCTATATTTTTACATACATATATTTACATGCACTTCCTGCATTTTTTAATTCTTTAACCCTCATATTCGATTTATATCTATCTGTATATATATTGGCTATGGTTAATAAAAAAATTCGAAAAAAGGGTAATCAATCCCCATTACATAAAAAAACATTAAGTGTACATAACTCTCATGTATACACATACGAATAAAAAATATATAAACATAAAGACAAACAATCAATCAATAATAACACCTTTCACATCTTTATGATCGATCGGAGTTTATCCCGAGCTTTGCTCCTTCTACTCCTCCTCTTCCAATCATCTACATCTGCTATTTTCCATCTCCAGCACGATCCCTAATCATACAAATCCAACACGCCTCCATCCCCAGAAACCCCATATTAGAAAACTATCGCAATCATCGCAACTAACGACATACATGGCACTGCCCTTCCTGCCCTTCTGACCCATCCTACAACCAAGGAGTAGTACTCTTCGGGTGGTCTCACTTACCTGGCTTCCATGATCGAGACTCTTCGCAGTGAGTTCGGAAAACATAATGTGCTGTTTTTGGATGCAGGAGATCAGTTCCAGGGTAGCTTTGAGTCTAGTCCCGAAATCAGTAGCGGAAGGATTCTGAGTGATTTCTTTGCTCATACAGAACTTGCTGCGAGTGCCATCGGGAACCATGAATTCGATTGGGGATCGGAACTTTTATTTGAGTACATGCGTAAACGTGAAGCCCCTTTCCTGGCAGCTAACCTATTTATGAACAACCCCACGATTACTCATCAACTTAGTCAAACAATATCTGGGACAGGCTCCATACCTTCAGGGATCACATCACCTAGCCAATAATCAGGAGAAAAGAAGGTATCAGAATTCATGCCCAATAGCGATGCCAGTCGTATCTTCGAAATGGCTGGGGGTATTAGGATCGGAGTGATTGGTCTGGCCACCACTGAAACTCCTGAAACTACATCGGGCTTTATCGAACATAAATTCCCTGAATACAATTTCAAGAATTACTCGAGCATCGTTATCAAGGAATCTGCGGATTTGAGAAGGAAAGGAGCACATGCCGTAGTGTTGTTGGGACACATCGGTACCAGATGTCCTGATGCTTCCTTGACTCATCGGATCTGGACGAATTACACACCGCAGTCTCCTTGCAAAGAGGATGAGTTGACAAGACTCCTAGATAGTCTACCTGCGGGTACTCTTGATGCAGTGGTCCAAGGTCATCGCCATGAAACAGCACATTTCTTCATAAATAACACCCCTGTCGTCGGGTCTATAGATGGTGGTATCAATTTCAACGTTATCTACCTCACCTTCAATAAAGTTAGCAAAAGAATCGTTAATAAAATAATTGAAGGACCTATTCCAGTCTGCGAAAGAGTCTTCTCAGCAACTAAAAGATGCGATTATGTTACGGAAGAAGAAGTTTCATCAGCTGGAAAACTCACAAGCTGGTAATTCCATGGACGAACTGTCTAAAAGGATATCTATATCGAGTAGACTTACCGGAAATGGTAGAATAAACTCATTCCTTATATGGCACCTTTGGCTATCAATAAAGTTTACCTACACAAAATCAAAAACGAAGAGTGTCGTTTATGTAACCTTGTGGCCGATGTCGTTTATAACTCTACAACTGATCAGGACTTCTGCATCCTGAACGTAGGATTACTGAGGAGTACCTGGAGACCGGGAACTCTTCGGGTTAAGGATCTCTAAGACATGATACCATTTGATAACAGTATTGTAATCTTTGAGATATTGGGTAGCGAACTCAAGAAGCTACTCGCAAGTGCCTATTCTAAACATTGGGACTATGCGGTTTCTAAACTTGCTTTGAAGATCGGCACTAATCCCCGAAGATTAGTATAGGCTAAGCTAATAAGAAAAGACGGGAAGACCGTAGAAATCGATGATAATAAGAATTATAAAGGAGTAAGTACTGACTTCTTATTGGAAGGAGGAGACGGGTTCTCGTAGACAATAAATAAGAAATAGTACGTGGGCAGGGGAGTTGTTGAGTTGGGGACAGCGAAGAAGATTCTGATTGGAGGGCTGAAGAAGCTTTCCGTCATCGAGTAGAAGTATACAGTGGATGTTAAAGACCCCAGAATATCCTATACCACATGAAAAAACATGAGAGCACCAGAAAAAGAAGTGACTCCTACACCAGTCTACTAAAAAATAACTACTACTCTATATTTACATATTTTCCGTTTTATTTCCTAATTAGCTTTCAAAATAATCAAGATTTAGATCTATAAAATAGTGGAAATTCGAATAAATTACTGCTCCATACTTCTTAAGTATATATATGTATGTATAACCTATTATCAATTTATTAGTTGATCTTTTTTGTAGTCTTCTTGATCTTCCTTCTTCTTCTTTTTGACTCTTTGTTGAGGATTACAGAATAATGTTATCCTATTTTCGAGTAATATGAGTTTTTTCTATCACAATTTCTACCTTCAAGAAAAGAGCGAGAGAGAGAAGAGAACTACAAAAAACATAGAATATGTGGCTATTCTTTCTTCACTCCCAAAAACTCCTGAAGCTCTTCTTCCAAAAACTAGTCCCTCCCTCGAAACTCTTCTAGAAACTCCTATTATGCATGGTACTTTCCCGCCTGAAGCTATTGTCCAAAGAGCGTGCTTTGGAGATATCCAGTCTATGTTTCTTGTTGTCGATATCTTCTGCCAGTTCCAGCTATATTTGCCGTTTGGAGTCAATGACTCTCTAGAGTTCGTAGTTTTCGTCCTCGCTCTCTTCGAGGATTTAGTTGAGCTAGATTTTTCTATTGCGTACGGTCATTATTCTTTATTCGAGTTCGTCGATGTTCTGCCATAGTTACTACTATTCGCTCATTATCACTATTTGGGGATTAAGGAGAAAAAGGGAGGGTTGAATTTGATAGCTATTGTTAATAGATGAGAGGCTCCTAAAACCCCAAGCAACACCCAATAACTTTTTAAAAAACAATCCATATAGGACAACCATCCAAAAAATAACATAAGAATCCTAATATATAATTGTCAAGTAATCTAAAATAAATACTGATTGACGATGATGCTGATGGATGGGGGTTATTGTTTAAATTACTGCTTGACTGGCATTCCGTGAACGAAGTCGACAAGTTCTCATCTTTTTTGCTGCAGCATTTCGGTACCACCAGTCCCTGTTTCCGGGCTTGATGGATCAGGAACGTTTTGGTCCTCAGCTGCTCGATGAATCCTTATAGAACCTTGCATTTGAGTACGGACGGGATGGATGATCCGACTATGGACAGGTAGGTCTGCATGGGATCGAGCTACAAGTCGATACTGGGTGGTTATGACGGAGTAGATTGAGCAGGGTTATTAGTTGTGGATTTATCAGGCAAGTTGTGCATGGATGCAGTGATTATTACGATTATATGATATATATGTGTGTGTATATATTAATGTTTATATGAGTATAAATAGAATATAGTATGTGTGTGTGTGTGTGTGTGTGTGTGGATGGATGGATTGTGCCAAATATGGTAATAATAAGAAGATGGAATAAGAGGGAGACAAGTAGATATAAATGAAAAAAACTAGTAGAATAGTCTCGAAAGTCGTAATAATGCGAAGATGATAATTACAATGCAAAACTATACTCAGTAATGATGACCTAAATCTAATAAAAAACTATAATAAACCAAAGTAATATTGATATCAAGTTTTGTATTGTTTCTTTTTAGTCTATCCTTTATATAGATATTAAGAAAACTGAAATTAGAAAAATTAGATCTATATTGATATATTATTGCATCAGCTAACTCTCATCATCATCATCTGTTGCTATCCAGTTGCACCCGATGCTGCCTCACCAAATCCCTCAAATCATTCAGCACCTGCATTTTCTTGCACTTGTCTTACGATTTCTATCTGCTGCTAGCTACTCCGCTCCTCAACTACCCATAAGACATCTCTCTTCTTCCCAATAGTCCTCTGCTTCTCTAACTTACCCCTGCCTGGTTGACTTAGTTGTCTCTTTGCAGGTTGCTAGTTGATGAGCTGTAGTTACTCGGTTGTTTGTGGTTCCTAAGGTTGGGGTTGTGATTATCGTCTTCACGGGTTGTCAATCCTCCCCTCCTGCTGTCGCTCCTCTTGATGCTGTATGAGTCTTAGGCCATCTGATTCTTTATCCGGAAGTATCTCTACTTGTAGATATCCACTGATTGGTTAGCCTCGAGCAGTTCCTTCTGCAACTATTTGTTGTTCTTTTCAGCTTCCTAGTTTTGGTTCTACAGCTCCAGTATCTCCTCCTCCAGTTTCTTGATCTTGTTCTCGAGCGATTCGATGCTTTTACCTCTGAAGAGTAACTGTTTCTCTAATCTCTCCTTCTCTTTCTTCACTTCTTACATTTATTGCTCTTCCTCACGAATATGACGTGCACCCGACAGATTCTGTTTGATCTGGGTTTGCAGTTCCCGTACTTTATCATTTAGCTACTGGTTCTATCGAGTGAGCTGCTTTATCTATAATTCCAAAGAAGATCTTGAGTGTGCGGCGGAAGAATCTTTGGAGGCTCCAAAAAATACATTGGGTTTGGTATTGTTATTTTGTTTCTTGCTTTGACTGTGTCGAGGGGATTTTCTGGATTCCTCATTAGTATACATAGGACAGATTTGGGTATGCTTTTCGGATTGCCTCCGTATCTCATCAATCTGGGCCTTGAGCTCCCCGATTTTGCATGCTTGCTGATGGATGAAGTCATCCTTCTGTTTTAATTCCGCTGTCAATTGTTAGCACCTGCTTTTCTCAGTCCTATAGTTTCGTTACAACAACCCTTATTTAGCCGATATGGTCTTTTTAAGTTTTTCGATAGATTTTGATACTGGGGTGCTTCCATCCAGACCAACTCTCTGCGAGTAATAGATATGAGAAGCAGCCTAACTTGTATTGTTGTTGTCGCTTTCGTCGTTGATACTCTAGCAGTTGTCATTGCTATGATAGTTCCTTTGGGGGTTCAGATGAGGGGATGGCTTTGAGGGTTTAGATTTAGGAGGCAACTTGTAGCTGAACAGATTATCGGAGTCATCCTATTCGTAGGTTTTTTCTTGTTGCTCGTTGTTTTCTATCCGTAAAGGGCCATCCGTTTCGCTTTCATTAAACTCGCTGCTGCTTTTTCGAGTCAATGGATAGTTATTGAAGACTACTTGGTTGTTATTTTTGGGTGACTTGGAGTCTGATGGTTTCCTCGACAAGAGTATCTCTTTCCTGATGCCTTCGAGATGGACTCTGGCCTTGCTGATCCTATGGGAGTAGTAGGCACTGTCATCGACAGATCCCTTATCGTTACTTTTGTAATTAGCTGAGTAGCGATGTAGTTTGTTATCGAGTCTTTGCAGGAATTGGGACTGCTAGTTGAGCCAATCCCCTTTGAGCTGTTCTGCTTGTGCTTGTTGGGTGGTGACCAGATACAAAGAAGTAGTGTAGTCCTGGACTAGTTTGTGTAGTTTCTGTAGTTTCTTCTTCTAATCTTCCTTGATTGTGTCCATCTATTGTATTTTAAAAAGTGTAATGTTTTATTGATTTTAAAAATGTGTATTTTTACATATATATATATATATTTCTGTTATTGTTTTTGAGATACGATTATGCTTTTTTTAGATCGTACATTAGTAGTGGGTTTTTAAATAGTGATTTAATATATTTTTAATACTGTGGTTAGTATATTTTTTAAAGATATAGGAGGTAGACGGTTCATAAAAAAATAATACACATATTGGGTCAAAAGATTATTTCCCCATGTGCTGCTCAATGTTTACTCTCGCTACCTGCAAGAAACAGCTTGCCTTCAACATCCCACTCTTCCTATTCACTTGGTTGGCTATACAGGTACTCAAACTCAACCCTGTCCAAGGAGTCGCCCCTCTCTCTTTACAAAAAATAGCACTCTCAATCTGTCTTCCTGTTGCTCTCTTCGCTGTAGCTTTCCTCATAGTCATACTTCGAGCAGCTCGCCTGTCCCCTGTTTGGCAAAACCAAGATATCAACATCCTTCGAAAAAAGCATCCGATGTTCGATAGGTTCTTGCTGATGCTTGTCCTGACTGTTACTTCTTTCTGGGTCAGCTCCTGGGTTTTCTCTGCGTAAGACTTCTTTAATAACTCTACTGCTTCTCTTTAAAAAATATGAACAATAACTGTTCGTACTTATTGTTATTATTTGTGACAGATCGGAGTATCGCATGAATCATACAGCAATGGACTTCAAAAATGGCAATACTGACCAATATCTTGTTAGACTCCTTTGGAACAAAGAAGAATAATGGATAGGCTCTAAAAAATATAGGGATATCTATAACGATATCCTCAAAGATAACTACTATCACATACTGGAGAACTCCACTCGATATCAAATATTCGCGGATGACGCGCGAAGTCAGTTCGGGGTCCAAAACCCAAGTCAACTCGTTGAAACTGTCAAAAAACAGACCGAGAGCTTTGTACAGACCCAGAAGAAGTAGCAGGACAGGATAGGTCAGTGGCTACTTGCAAATAGATTATTTGTGACTGCGGGATCGATAACCTTTTATTATGCTGGACAATACATGCTGAAATTGCTCATAATTTTGTTAGTCGGCTCGGGAACCAGTCTACTGCTGTTCAAACGCATGAAAATCCACAGGATCTGCATGGCTAGTTCACTATTTCTGTACCTTATAGGATGCAGTATTTTCATGATGCTTGCTATTCTGGGAAGCCAATACCAACAAGTAAAAAACAATCTTAAACATGACTCCTAATGATTTGTATAGTTATAACTGAAAGCACTCGAACAGAATCTACCTGATGCCAATACTCTCCTTCTCGGAAGATACAACATATCTTCTCTCAACAGGAGAGTAGGTCCCTAGCAATTCAGAAAGGATATTTCTGCTCTATTCTATCTGGATACTTCCCAGCTCAACAACACAGCTGTTATTTCTGCATATTAGCTAGATAACAAACACTTTAAACTCAGGAGTTCCTATGATGCGTTGATTACTGAGAGAACTTAGTATCTGGCTAAACAACTCGATACGATGGTAATCATCAGCAATATAAATTTCTATATTACTCACTATTCATTCTTTTCATTTTTTGTAATTTTTAGTATTGGCGCACCATTTATCTCCGAACAGTCGAAATGCAAGGCACTATTTTCTTGTGCTGTGAGGTTCTGGCACTGGGTGCTCTCATCATAATCCTCATAGGGCTGGAGATACTGGAGACCGAAAACTCCCTGAAGAGACACAGTGTAGACAAAAAATAATACTAACCATTAAAAAACTGAAGGAATAACAAATAATCGAAATCTTAATAAACATATTTTTATCATCAATATAACTAAAAGGAAAGTGCTATAGACATCTAGGCCACGCCTACCAATCCCAATAATTGTCTCTTTATCTGATTAAAATATTTTGATATAGAAATAAACCATCCGAAGTTTAAGACTAATATCCACCCTATTACTAAGGAATAACACATATAAATACCTCCCTCATTACTAACTGCTCATTATCACTTTTTCTTTGAATTTCTACCTTAATTTCCTGTCTAGACGTTGCTGATGCTCCAGCGATTACTTCGCTGATTGAGATTACACTAAATTATCCATTCTTCGGTACAGGACATCCTCACGGTAGTTGCTGTCCGAGGCTAAGGGATGGCTCAGATATTCTAGTTGATAAGGAAGGGGATCGTATCGGGTCTTGACTACTTTCTACCCGAAACAGATTTTATCGGTCCATTCCCCGCTCAAAATAGACACCTGTCCCACAATATCTTTCTTTGCTAGTCCCGTTATTCTCTATTTATTGGCTTATGATTTGTAGATTTCGATGAACTCGTCAGTCACTTTAAAGATCCCTCCTGATACTCGTGCCTCTGAATTATTTCCTTCTTCTACTCTATAGGCTTGGTTTGTGCTTTTACGGTTTCCTAAGTGCACTTCAGCGAATAGCTCTCCTGTGTTTCCTGCACTTTCATCTACACTTGGGTCCTGTATGCAACGAACATAGGCCCTTTTTACAAGTCTCAGTTGTCTATCGCCGTATATCATCCCACTTATTTCCACAGCAGGAAAAAAGCATTCGTATGTTCGACTACTTTTGTTGTGTAATTTTATATAGACTAACCCTGGGTCGAGGCCGAGGGCCGAGTTAAGTCCCATATCCACCTTGGGACGATTCGAACCCCACATATCGAAGTCTTAGCACTTCATCATAAAAGCACTGATGGGTGGGTGGTGAGAGACTTGTTAGTAGCAGATAGGTACACCTGCTAGTTTTCCGATAAAGGTTTCTCCTAGAATAGGGTTGAAGGGCTTTTCGACCCTCAGCTGTAAGAGACCCGCCGAGATTACAAAAGTCGTAATATTTTCCATTTACTCGACTTGATCCTCACTTTCCTTCGCCAGTTTCAGATAATGGGGAGCATATCCATATGAAGCCGCCAGTCTTTCCAACAATGATCTTCTATCGAAAATATCGACAGGAAGTGACATATTAAGTACAGATTTCCCCTTTAACAGATTCGATCCGATTTCCTTGATAATGTATTTGATAACATCTTTCTGCGCATCTTTTTTGCGAGTGTTAATAAATACCACCTTTCCACCTTCTCGAAATACCCAGTCGCCATTCTGCAACAGGAAATCATAATTAGAACCTTATCCACCTAGTTTAGGAGCATTGGTTTATATTTTAGTTGAAAACTGATGTATGTAGGACAGGGGGAGCTGATAGTGTACTTTACTTTTGAGAATATTGATCAGATTAGATGATATATCATCTGACTCAGATTTGGGTAGCAGTTTAATCAGATTGTCGATTTGACATTAGATAGGTTGTCTGATTATCGATACGTTGGATTGGAGGGGATCAAAGTTTAAGATAGAAGTGCGAAGGGTATTGTTAGTTGAACTGGGATTTGTTGTGGTTTCAGTTTCTAGTTTGAAAACAGAATTCCTCACTTGATTTTTATGGGTCTTGCTGTTTTCACCAATTTATTTTACTGAGTTTTAGTTAGTAATGGGGCTGGTAATGGATGTGAAGTCAAAGATCGTAACATTGGTCTGACCTGATTCTACCTTCATTTTGCAAAAATCAGGGAATTTTGAAAGGGAATTTGAGAGGTATTTGATAATCATGTTTTTGGTGTCAGTCTGAGAACAGTATCCTTTGAAGTCGATGTGGATCATAGACTTAATGAGAATCCTGTTCACCCCATTGCTGTAGTCGCCAACCTTTCTGAATTATGTGACTCGCGCCTCAATATGTCCTCTATAACAGTTATTTTGTGAGGATTGAATGCAATAATTATCTACACTTTTCTCGACTATGAAGTATCTCTCGTCACTAATCCGATGAGCAGCTTTTAACACTACGAAGTCTCGAGGCCAGCTCATTAAGCTGAAGGGTTTATGTTTTTCATGAACGAGGTACTTGTTAGTGTCAATCTTGCAAAGTGTAGTCAAACTGGAGAGCTCTGTGTTCCACTCGTTCATGTTCCAATATAGTTCAAGCACAAACTCACATATCGAGAGAGAGCTGAGGTTAGTCGGAATGGGCAATTAGAACTGGAGTTGAGTTTTGAAGATGTTTGGGCTGTTATTGTTGCGCAGGATCATCCCTTGTGATAGGTATTGCTCGATCTGGAAGCCTTCATTATCATCTAAATGCCAGGACTCGAGCTATTTTAAAGCTTTGATATTGATTATATTTGATTGTGGTGGTGGTGCAGTTTGAGCAGCGTCCAACGTACTGAAGTTGATTCTAGGCAGGTTATTAAAAATACTCTCACGACTCTGCCGTGGACTCACAAGCGACTGGATGTTCCGTTGCGAGTCAGTCTGGGTCTCAATACTCTCTCTCCATTTCTGTGGCGAACACATGCTTCTTAACGAATTAGGCTCCGAATTTCTTGGAGACAGACAGTTTCCTATGCTCGACAAGACTGATCTTTTCTAATTCTCCTTATATCGCAGGGAGCTGACCCTACACGTTCTCGCTATTTTACAAATGATCAGTTCTTTAATAGTATTGTGCAGCTATTTGGCCCCTTCTTAGGAGTCAAGTCCAAGAAAATATTGTTATTTGGCCAGCTCGATGACGAAGCAGTACCTGTCACTCTTTGGATACTGTTTGACTCTGCTTGAGATCTTGATGTCTTTAAGATCGTAGTGTTATCGTTTGCCATCGCGAAGAATGGTGATGGTTTAGGAATCATGAGTGATGTAGCAGCTATTCCAGAATAGGCTAGTCCATGAGTCTTTGCGGATGTACGCAAGCCGCTTTTCGATAAAACTGAGATTCTCCTTGCCGATGACGCACTTTGCAACACTTATAAAGAGTTTCCTTTTGCCCTCTGCGTCTATTTCGTCGAGGTGCTGGAGTTCATTATCTTCGACCGAGGGATCCTTTAGGACTCCTTCGGGAATAGGGGTGGAAAGGATACGACTGGCGAGGTAGAGGAGTTTGTGTTTGAGCCTGGGAGGAACAGTATCCTTAAGTTGGTACTCCATGAACTCTTGATAAATACATTCGAATTCTTTTTCGGTCTCGTTCTCCATAAGGTAATTGATGTTATTTTATTCTATTATCAGGGTTTAATGTAAGATTGAAAGATTGAGTAATTTTTTCTGTTTAAGAATGTTTAGGAAAGGTCTTGGGTGATTGTTCGATACGGGGAATGTTCTAATTATATTTTTGATTTTTTTGGTATAATGGATGTGCAAGGGACATCTATAGATGATGGGTATGCAGAAAAATAACATTTTGTTTACTCCCAAACACACAAAAAGCAAACATAAAATTTCACTTAAGAAAATTCATTTTTGTATTCTCTTCGTAAATTTTGGTTATCTACGTCTAAATCGAGAGCGATGATATTTAATTATCGAACATTCCCAAATTACGAATCAGATTTTATCTAGGTGGTCTTTCAACAGGCTACGTGTGTCTAAGAGTATTTACATCAGGATTAGGGGTTGGGGTTGGGGTTGGGGTTGGGGTTGGGGTTGGGGTTGGGGTTGGGGTTGGGGTTGGGGTTGGGGTTGGGGTTGGGGTTGGGGTTGGGGTTGGGGTTGGGGTTGGGGTTGGGGTTGGGGTTGGGGTTGGGGTTGGGGTTGGGGTTGGGGTTGGGGTTGGGGTTGGGGTTGGGGTTGGGGTTGGGGTTGGGGTTGGGGTTGGGGTTGGGGTTGGGGTTGGGGTTGGGGTTGGGGTTGGGGTTGGGGTTGGG